>LPNX010612541.1:60133-94322 GCA_001517045.1 Pseudotsuga menziesii
ATATTACAAGATAGATACAACCTCTGACGGCACGTCTGCGAACTAGAGAAACTGAATCCCCCACTTGGGCCTCCACCACTTCAATCCTCCATCACTTAGATAGCAATATCACAAGCAAAAGGCAAGCTTGGGAAGAACATAAAAGTGCTCCAAGGGACAAAGGGATGCAGACTCAAGCATAAGTTCCGGCAACAATGGACTATAATTTCGATGCTCTCAATTCTCTCTTCTGCCTTCAATGTACCAAGGGGTTCCTTATATAGCTTTCAAAGGGATAATGAAGGGTTGAATCCGAGCGATCTCAAGGCATATGGAAGGCTAGGAGTCAAATGAGTTAGATCCATGTTAAGGAAAACTCCAAAAGGATTTGGATTATTCACACATCCCGATGTACGCGGTTATAGGGGTCAAACCCACGTATGTACGCGATTATAGGTTTAAAAGCCACGTATATCATTTTTCATATGTTTGTAGGGATGATCAAGGAAACATCAAAGGACAAAAAGTGGTCCATAGGGTCTAATGAGTCTGCAGCGGGACAGGGGAAGGCCATACAATGTGTGATTCACCTAGAGTGGTGAAATCCGCTATAACAAAAACACAATGGCTATCATCCTTAAGGTGGTGTGGGTTCCCTTAGTAAATTCATTTACCATTTTGGAGTTGTTCTTGTAAAGGTTCATTGGAAGAGGATAAACCTCATTGAGTCACCCACTATGCTATTGGAGTAACACCATAAGTGGGAAGACATGACATGGTTTGTTGGGTCATCTACTTGTTTTCATTAAAATTTAGGGATATATGATGGGATATTATCAAGCATATATGGCCATGTTACATCATGTGTTATGGGGCCATTGGTCAATTTAGATAGATTAGGGATATTCCACCTAGCCATGAAAGGTAGGTTGATATTAGGTATCGCGATACTATGTTCTGTATTGTTCCCTCGAGGTGGATAATAGGAAGTATGGGTTTGGTATCTTTGTCTCTGATGTCAGGAAGAGGATGCTATGTGTCCTTCTCCTTAAGAGGGGGAAGAAAAAGTTGAGTTTCCTTCAAGAGGTGGAAATAAAGGGTGGCCTATTCCATAAGAGGATGAAGAAAAATAATCTAAATTATCTCCAACAGGAGAAAATGAGTAGAGCAAGGAGATTCCTCACCTGGAAGACCCTACAAATGTTTCCTAGGAATGGCATTGGCTAGAGTACCTCCCTTTTGAACCACAAGGAGAGAGTGGGAAAACACCCATCAAGAGAGGGGAAAGGCCTTACAATCTACCAGACTGCCTTAGAGCTCTTGTTCTTCAGTGTAGAATTTTTTTGTGACAAATGAGTGTGATGCTGGAAATAAAAACAATTACACAAATGAAAAAATATTACAACCACAATAGATGCAAAATGATCCAAAGTGAGTGATATGTGCTATGTTGTTTTAGTTCAAGTGATCCCACATGTAGGTTACTTTTAATTATGAGTTATGTAACTTGTATTTAAGAAAAACTAAACGTAAATTCCATAAATATCCAACGTCCTTCCTCTGAAATGTAATTGGGCCTTCCAAAAGAACAACCGCTGGTGGTAGTGGGATCCTCCCAACTTTTGGCTAGTGAAGGTAACAAAGAGTTAGTTATAAAAGATATGGGTCTATATTTTAGAATGGCTGACAACATTTCCCAATGGAAATCTCTGGATCCAGGAGTCAATTGCACTTGGAGATATCCTAAATTTTTACACTAATTGTAGAAATAACAACTCTGATACTATGAAGAAATTGAGCCTTGATGCTAAGAAGAAGCACAGGATGTATATTAAGCTACAAGATTATTCTCACAAGCATGCACAAGGAATAAAGAATAAAGAATAAAGAATACAAGAGAAGAATAAAGAGACTGAATACAAGAGAAGTGATCCAATATCTTTCTAAGTATTATTGATCAAATGAATTGATGATTGTTACAATAGTAATACATCCAAATCGCATGCCTCAACAATATGGGAGGGTTCCCAAACTCAAATATTACGAAAACGAAGGCCATTACTCGACATATCCGATCTCATCCTACTTTCATCTGAACTTTCTCGGTATGAAGTTCTTGGAATTCCCAACATACCCATCCACATCACAGTTGTGATGATGTTTATACTCAATGCCTATGTCATTTAAAATGAACTTCATGCATGTCATTTACGACCATGCAGATATTGGTCACACAAAGAAGGTGCCAAATGACATATCATCAATGATTTCAAGTTATTATGGTAAATGGAGCACTAAAAAATTGGATGGGAGCAAAAAACAAAGACAACAAATATGTGATGAAGATTGTGAAATTTATCAAGTACTTAATTATGGACATTATCACCTTTGAACTAGATGCGTTGACATGCTTGTGGAAATAATTTTAAAAAAATGAACACCTTAAATCACATGGTTTTGCATCGATTAGACATGGGCATCAATAAAATTTGACATGGAATGGAGAATATGACAAAAATGACGATGATTTAAACTTGAATGAGACTCTATTGGATTCAATAATAATATATTCTCTATGGAACAAGGCCAACCACATGAAGGTGGAAGATCATATTCCCCCCCCCCCCTCACTTCACTCTTAACTCCTCGATATTCAATCTATATACTATTAAATATTTGAAAGAAACAATATAATCAATAACAATCAAACACAGAAACTAAGAAAATAAATATTTAAGGTAAATGAAAGAGAAAAAAGCAAATGAAAACATATGAATACATACCTCGTACATTTCAATATTTTGGTATCGTTCATCGTCTTCTTCATCCAACTCATCATCTTTATAATCTGGTTCTGAGTTCATGTTCAAAAGATTGGCCATATGAACATCATAATCATCATAGTCGTCAATTCCAAACATATCATCATCCGAAACATAGTCTCCTACATTTGGTTTGACTTCTTCAAGTTCTTTATCTGACACATCATCATGAATAATATATCCATTCAGAACATTGTCTTCGACATCTCCTTGATCTTCCTTGATGTCTTCATCTTACTTTTGAACTAAATTCTCCTCTATGTCATCTTCTTCTTCAATATCATCTTCTTTCGCTACAATATACGTTATTGAGTTTCCTCTTCGATCATATCTAACAACATATGACCAACCCGATCTACCTGGAACCTTTGAGTAAAATACTTGTTCTCATTGGCTTGGAAGAGCATAGGGATCTGATCCTAGCTCAACATTATTAGTCCTTGTATTAACCATGGTAAAACCGTTAGCATGTTGAATAACAGTTCTATCAGGATCACGCTCATTTACTCTTAGTGTGTACCATTTGATGTCGAACATAACTAATTTGAATTAATTAAATTCACACTCAAGTATATCATGCAAGTAACCATAGATTGATTTTCATATTCTTGGGGATGTATGTCACTCCTAGAGTGGACATTAGTAACCTAAAATACTGTTGTTATCCCACTATCATAAGTTTTCCTCTTTTCATCCAACTTTTTGATGAGAAATTTGTGACCATTGCACCACATGGCCTTGTAGGTGTTTCAATTGCAATATGCCAAACATGTAAAAAAACGTTTTCAATTCATAAACATAGTTTACTTGGAAATTATGCAAATTATGGAAAAAACATGTCATATGCATCAATATAATATTAAAAAAAACTAAGTAGCATGGGTGAAAATGCTTGCCTATTTAGTTTTCAAACCATGTGCTAAATCAATTTCCCTTTGAGTAAGATTTGCATCTCATATAAGTTCATGTTCTTTGACCAATGTAGACACACCTTCCCATGTTAACCTACCATTATTAGAATATTTACATCGTTCAACCCATATATTCATCCATTCAAGATTGTTTGCAATGTAGTGATGTATCGCATCCCACTCTGCACCAGTTGTATTAAAATAAAACAATGTACATATAATTAGTTACCATGATGTACCTGGCATATTAATAATGGATTATGTAGGATGACTAAAAATTGAATAAGTATGCCATACATTAAAAAAATATCAAATGTATTATAGTTATCAAATATCTACTTGCATCTCACTTTCCTCATTCTACCTTTCCCCAATAGGTGCTCCCCTTCAAATATGTTGTTGGAGTTGACATTTGAAATGTGATCCTCATGATAAGTACTTACAACTATTTTAGGACTATATTAAATGATATAAACCATGGTTTGATATACCATATATCCCTCTACTGTAGAACCGTCAGGATGTGCTCTTTGTCTGACTAAAGCCTTGGGTGGTTTCAAGTTCCTCTCAACCATCCACATTGACCTTGTGTGTACAGGTCCACACTTCTCAATCTCCTCAATTTGGTGTATGAGGTAGTGTTCTTGTGCATTAAAGAATGGCGAAGGTATATACTTTTTCATTTCACACATTAGACAAGGAATTTGTCTCCTCCAATACTTTATACACTCTTGATATATTTCCTTAGATGACAACCATCTACACATGATGCAAGAGAATCGTAGGTTTCATAAAAAAAGTGTATAGTACATTACAAGTAAAACACATGCATATAGTTAGAATAAAAATAAGTTGCACAACTAATTAACAAATGAATTACACTTTGCATATAACTCGACACTTACCTCATGTATTTTCCCAAATCATATATAACTTGTTTCACAATATTGTCAAAGTTTTCTGGGAGAGATAGACATAGAACATACTGTATCAAAAAAATGATCAATCATTATTTAATCCCAATTTAATATATATAAAAAAACACTTACAAGATCATGTTTCACCAATCTAAAAATATATACACCTTCAAAATAATTACCATAATGAAGGTATTCCAATCATGAGTTTTTACCCCACCTAATTCACCTTCCTTTGTTAGGATATTCTTCATGTTTGAACAAAATCCAGTTGGAAATTTAATTTTCTCAATAACCTCGTTAACATCTTTGCTTTGTTGCTCTGTCAATAACCATGGAAGTGCGCTGATATTTTGGGCGTCTCCATCGCTATTTGAAAAAATCACACTTTGTAATGCATGATTGGCCTCCTTAATGTCATTACAAATCTTGACAATTTTTTATTTATCTCTCCTACCATCTAATATTTTCCATACCGTCTCTGTTATGTTCTTCCTGATGTGCATTGTATCAAAGAAATGAACAATTTCTAGATGCTCATAGTAGGGGAGCCTACTGAATTGCTCTGGATAACTTTTCATTCCTCATGGAAGAACCTCATTATTGATGCCTTGATCATAACCTTCAATATGAATCGTAATTAAATATATTAGAACAACACTTGTCAATTAATAGTAAGCATATCAAAATGCAATAAAAATATACAACATTCAAAACATTTCAAGTATATATTGATACATAGACAATTTCATCCATACCATTACGATTCAAATATATTTTATATTTCTTCAGCCATAGACCATGTGTTATTCTTCGTGGTTTTAATATTGTCTCTTCTTTCCCATTGAAAAAATATTTTTTAGTAATTCCATACCTACGGTTCTTAGAAAGGAAGTCCCTATACTCATCAAACACATCCTTTCGTAAAAATATAGAACGATGAGATCTCATCTTAGGACTATAAACTGGACATGCAAATTTACCCTTTGTTTGAAGACCTGCCAGAGATGTATTATTTTTTATATCAATTATTTATAAATAATTATGTATAATTATGCAAGGTAAAGTTATAACATACCACATAAAAGTGTTAGCCTTGGGGCATCATGCATAGAATTGAAATTCCCATTGTGCATTTGTTGGTCTAGAGATATCATACATAGTGACACCCTTCCATAAATCTAGTAACCCATCAATAAGGGACTCCATATATACATTCATATCTCTGATTTGGTATTTACCTATTTGATTTAACATAAAGTACGAAATTACGACATATACAAGTAAATACAGATATGTAAGACATTATTTCAAAACATAACTGAACATATATTAATAAAAAAAATAAGAAGAAGACATAATTATGAAACAAACAAGACAAATGAGATGTTACAGTGTTAAAAAAAATTCTAAACAAATTCTAAATACCTGGAACAATCAATGCCAACATTATGTGCTCCTTATTTATTGACATCCATGGAGGAATGTTATTGTTAATATCAAAAATAGGCCATAGCGAGTAGATAGGTCTGAGCTCTCCAAATGGATTGACTACGTCAGTTTCCAATGAAATCCTAATATTACAAGGTTCTTCTTTAAACTTTGGCCATCATTCTTCTATCTTCGTAAATATAGATCCCTCCGTAGGCATTCGAATAACACCATCTTCACTTATATTCTTTGCATGGTAATCCATTAATTGTGTTATGCTTTTGCACTTGAACAATTGGCGTAAACATGGAATTAAGGGAATATAACAAAGAACCTTGTGAGGAACCTTTTTTATTTTTTATTTTGTCAACTCGATATCTACTCTCTTCACATTTCGAGAATTTTTCTTTAAACACATGTTGTTTATAGTGGAGAATATCATCATTAGGACATGGATGAATAGATTGATACTCCATTCCAATATATTTCATAATGGCATGTAAATATCGATATGTGTGAGGTAAAACATTTGACAGTGGTACATAAAAGAACAATACTAGTTGTTAATGTAAAGAATATTAGTCATATATATTTCATCCAAATGTTACAGATGATGATTAACTACCATTAAAAATAGGGGAAAAACTAAAAACTTTGTCATTATGTACTAAATATGACAAAATTAATATATTACATACCATAGAAGATGCGTCACACATGTGTTTGGCATACCATTTACAACCTTTAAGTTCAAAAACATCAATAAAGCAAATAAGACTTATTTTTTGGCCTTCATAAAGAGGTTCACTTTCTCTCTGAAGTACGGGTATATCATAAGCAACACCAAATTGATTTCCATCGTCATCGATTCCAACATTATTAAATGTATCTTGGATAAATCTATTTGTACAATCTTATTCATCTTCTTTGACTGTGTTATTAGCATCATTATCTTCCTCCATAGGATCATTAGCTATATCCTCAAACTTTTCTCCATGCATTACTTCTTGACCAACGGGTGATTGTACAAACTATATCTCTTCCTCCTCAAGCAATGCCCTAGGGAAATTTCTCTTTACAATTACAAACAATAAATTAATATTATTGTATATAACAAATATTTAATTATACAAATGTTTACATATATATTATAGGAAAACAAAGACAACAGAGAAAACAAAAAATCCAACTTAGTTGAGAGTGAGAAACAAAGACAACAGATCAATGATGAAGCTTGTGCAAGTTATCAAGATAATTAAGAATACAATTAAAAAGATGTTTCGATGTGCATCTTGAAATAATTTTAAAATAAACAACAAAAAGACATTGTACTGGGACTAGACATGAGAAACAATGACCTCTAAGTGTTTCCATAATTAATGATGACTCAAATCATTATCAATTTTTATATATTTAATTTATTGTTATAAATTATTTATCAACTAACATTATTTTTTATGAAAAAAATGAATATATATTTGGAGTACTCTAAACACTTTTTAAACAAAAATATATATTAAAATAGATTTAGAAATAAAAATTCAAAAAAAATTATTTTATTAAATAAGAATAAAGTAAATTGTAATAAATATAACCCCTAACTCTTTAGTCCCCTAAAATATATACAAAAAATAATAATACATTATTTTTCTTCTACATTTTAACATATAAAAATTAACGAAAAAAATATACAATACAAAGACCTATAATGAATAACTTACTAATGGATGATATTCATGCCCTCCTTCAACGTGTCCATACAATCTATAATGTTTGACAACCATTGTTATTAGAATTCTCCTTCGTTTCAAGCCCTTGCATACTTTATAGGTGCAATTACATTTTGCATACTTAGAAGCCCCATATGCAGATCCCACATTTCGTTGGCCTACTTGAGGAATCTTCTATGACATGTTTCCTCAAAAAACCTTCAGTTATGATTATCTTAAATAAATTTGTATTATGAACAGTACAAAAGAATCCCTACAACATTCGAAAACCGTTGGAAGCACATCAACAATGTCGAAGTTATTAGATTATATAGACCACCAACCACTTAATTATAGAATTTATCAAATGGATATTGCATTAAATGCGCAATCCATTAGATATTCAACAGTTCTTGAATAATGGTCGGATATCCGACATTTCTTGACTATTAGTTGGATATCCAACGATATCGGGCATTTAATTTTATTTTTTAAAGATAGTTACCATCTGACATTTTGCTCTGATTTTTATATACTATCGGACTTCATCGTCAGATTTTTCGGCCATATGTATTAATGATATCACTAGCACTTTTTCCTTGTGTTTCCGAATAATAATCCTTTGGGTGTTTTCTTGAAAGAAACATATGTCTCATGTAAAAAAGAAGGCAAATAATGTGAATGTTTAAATAAATAGATTATTCTTTACTACACACATACAATGGGCATGGGAATGGTATCCCATGCAAATACTTATGACCTACTCTATAAACCCATGATCTTGAGAGTGGGAATGAGCCTATAGTGAAATAGAGGTTTTTATGCTAGTATGTGATAGTATTCTTTGGTGTTGCTAAAGAATCCATAGTTGTAGTGAGTAAAATATTGGGGAAGGACAAGAACCCATAATATCTTAAATATATTTTGACAATGGACTAAATATGAGCCAAGGAATACCATCCAAGTCTACCAAAGGCACTTTGATAACCTGAACCCTTCATGCTTGCGTTGTTACACTAGTTGAGATGGATTTTCTAAGTGAGTAAATTCCCATAAGGGGAAGTATTGAGCTTGTGTCCTTAACAATTGATCTAAGAGGATATTTGTGGAAACCCACATATTCCACTAATTAATAATTGTTCCACAATAGTTTTACTTGAGTTTTTCAAGTCCTAAACTTTTGGAGCATTTTCTGGGAATTTCCCTTACATTTTTGGCAGTGGACGCAATACACACAATCAAATATGTGGTGGAAAACCAAACTTAGAGAATGCGATTTAATATTTGTAATGATCCAATAAATTCTATAAATGAAGTTTGTATGCACAAGGTGTGGCCCTAAGAAGTTAATGTTCCAACTAGCCTCCTCAGGGCCTGCGTTCCTTTTGCAAATCCATTTCCTAAGGTTAGGGTTTTGGATATTTAAGGTTTTTTTATTATAAGGAATCACACTTTATGTTAAAATACACTCTTTACGTATTATAATGTCTTCTAATTAATGAGTGTAACTGACACATCTCTCTTTAGAGATAAACTACCACTAATCTAGCAAGTTTGTAATGCTTTACGGTTTACAATTTTCTTTCAATTTCATTCATTAATAGAATTTGAGTTTTATATTATTTCCTTCATTTCATTCGCTAAATAATCCAAATAGACGGTATCGAAGAAACCTTCTCTTTATTTTTTTGGTGCAAGTCCTCGACAAGGTATATGTATTAAGAATTGGGTCTTGAACTAAATGAAAGTAGGAAAATTTTATCTCGTTATCCAAATGAATTTACATGGTGGAATAAAAGAGATATGATAGAGTACAAGATCCAGTTAAGTGTTTTCTCGAAGAAACCCTTAGACAACAAAGGAAAGAGACAATGGATAATTCACCTACATCCTTGGATGACTACTAATGGTGGTAGAGACACCTTCAGAAAAATAACCATTTTAGAGGTACAACAACCTTCAAGATACATCTTAACTTCGACATTCCTTTATTTTAAGGATATATAGATGCAATTTCTTAGGAGAAATGATTAAATATGTTAAAGGATTATTACTCTACTAAAAACATTTCGATGAAAAAAATATCTCCTTTGCACTCCATACATGCCTCCCCCATGTCAAATATTGGTGGGGAGGTTATTGGGAGAGACATGGCGGAGATGAGATTACACTATACAAGATAGAACCCACTTTTGTGGATTTTTTTGATGACCTTAAGGAAGAATTCTACCATGTCATAAACTATGATAACTGGTACATGAGATGGACAATTTTACACCAAGAGAGAGACTAGACAACGCCATGGTTCACTAATATATTCCATACCTTCAACTCAACATTGGTTATTAAAGAATCCAAATTACACTTTATCCATAAGTACCGCAGTGGCCTACATAGGTATATCCAAACAAAGATGTATTTATTGAACATATCCTCCCTAGGAGCTTGTTATTGACATGCTATCAAAATTGAGAAAAAAATTAAGGAAAAGGATAAGCAAGAGTTGTGTTTGCAAATCCATCACAACTTAACCATGGTAAAGGTGGTCCTAAATCATAGAAAAAATGACAAAACAAGGATAATGTTATGACCTTGGGGGAAATATTTGGGGTTAAATGTTATGATATGACCTTAAGGCCGGGAGCATATATGGGGTTAAATGTATATGTAACAGTACCCAAGCTAATGAAGGACCCACATGTGCAATGAGTGAATAATTATATATATAGGTCAAGTAGTCATTATTGAGAGGAACACATGAATTAAATATATGAAAGTATTGGGGTATTTAGAGGAGGTTATCCTATTCTTTAAGGACTTATAGTGTAACTATTCTCTCTTGTCTATTTGAATTTTTTCTCTGTGTTACATTTATTTTAAATGGTGCGTACCATACTGTATCATATTCTATATTGATTATTTGGTTCATAACATATTTATAACCTCAAAACAACTAATCCAAGAAACATACAAACACAGGTAATCAAAATTCAAATGACACTAGAAAGTGGTGTGAGTTCCACAAAATACCCTAGAATAACATTGATGAATCTCATTCAAAGTAATCAATCATGTCTAACATAAAAGTGTCATATTCAAAACCCAGCTTGGTATTTGACTTAGAACTAGATAACAAAAATTATATCATCGATGGTGAGCCCAATGCCACTATTGTAACCAGAAATATCCAAGAAGAAGAGATGGACTAGCTAGAGGAAGGTGAGTGACTCTTCCATTTAAAATTGTACGCTGCTCAAATATATTTCATTTTTTGATAGGGCTAGCTATAATAATCTAATCTCATCCTAGGTCATCAGAAGCTTACATATGCCAACAACACCATACCCCTTGTTGTACACCATTTGTTGCTTTATCTATGGATGAGATATCTATGTTAGGAAATGATTCCACCTTCCCATAAAAATTGAGGTACTATGTGATGTTTCCCCACTTGGATTTTTTGATGTTCTTATAGGAATACCCTATATGTGAAAGAATCATGTTATTTATGAATCGAGGTACCATAACATCATTATTACTTTGGGAGGTTGACTCTATAAGATACCATAGGTAGTTTCAACTATCACAATTTCTTTGATATTAACAAAACAATGCCGGAAGGTGATCTGTTCGATCGAAAAATTTGTCATATTCATGATTTGGTCGAAAGGTGAATCGAATATCACTACAACTGCCATAATCTATACATAGGGTCGATCTACATAGTATAATAAGGTGGACACCATAATGGAAGATTACATATATATCTTCGCTTCACCTATTGGGGTGCCTCTACATTGCAAGGTCAAACATTAAATTAATTTGATATATGGAAATCATTTTCCTAGTGGCCTAGTATACATATACTCTCTTTCAAGAATAAATAAAATAAAACATCATATTCAAGATCTTGTTCAAAGCGGACACATTAGACCAAGCTTTAAAAAACATCACAATCAAGAACTGATATCTAATCCATTACATTAATGATCTTCTTGATTAGCTCAAGGGTGATTTTTTTTTCATAAGATCGATATTAGGTCAAGATACCACCAATTACCCATTGAGAAAACTGATGTATGGAAGATAACCTTGAAATTTAAAGAATTCCTTTTCAAACAATGGGCCAGGCCTTTGGCTTGACTAACACTCTAGAAACCTTCATGAGGATGATGCATTATATGATGTGACCATTCAAAAATTATTTTGATGATACCCTCATATTTAGTAAAACTTGGGTTGAACATTTGCAACACATTCAATAGATCCTTAGCACCTTGTGACAACACAAGTTCTATGCCAATTTGTAAAAATGTTGATTCAACATGCAAAAAATTAAGTATACGAGATACATCATGGATGAAAATCGTGCATAGGTGGATTAGCCAATATCTAATTCATTCTTGGTCCATTGATCCCCAAAAATATCAAAGATATTTGTAGGTTACTAGGCCTCACCAACTTCTATTTCAAGTTCATGTTAGCATTCTCTTATATCACTTGGGCCCTAACCCAACTGACCAAAGGTGGGGGAAAAGGAAAATTCATTTGGTCCAAATCAAAAAAAAACATTCGAGGATATGAAACATCACCTCTCTATATATATGCTTTTCATTATGTTGTTGGTGTAGTCCCCACTCAATACAAACATTCAATCACCTATCATAATAAGTTACTCTCTAATGCAATTCACAAGTACCTGACATATGACAAGGATATGTATTGCATTATGTAGGATCATCTCCAATGGAAATATATGATAATATAGACTATTCATGATCCATTGCAGATAATGTAGACACAAGGAAATTTACATAAGGACAACCATCGAAAATGGACCACATACTTGCAACAACAACAAGTACAAGAAGATAAATATAAATTGCGTTGTTGCTACTGCCTCAACCAACCTCTAATTATGGTGCTGACTACCATATTCAACTCTTTTTGGAATAATATCTTTAGGTATCCCCAATTATATGACATTATCCCTATACATGTTGTTACCTACCAACTACTATGTGCATGAAAATCAATCTTAGAGTTTCATCTCTAGGATGAAAGTTTTTTCCATTTGGGCCACCTGTGTGTTCCTTCAAGTGTGTGTGATAAGTTTATTTTGGAAGCACATTACCATTAGGTGGAGAGGAACTTCAACATGAAGAATACAATAGAATTTTTGCAAAAATACTTATGCTACCCAAAGCTTCGATGAGACATCGAGAGGTATATAAAATCATGAACCACCAAAGTTTCCATCAGGAAATAGGGGTTGTACACTCACACTACTACAAAAGAGCCATATTTACGACATTCTATTGACAAAACTTTTGATTTTCAAATGTCAGAGAACACTTACGTTAGAAAATCACAAAGATTATGTGAGATTTTCGAAGTAAGATAAAATCATTATTCCCTTGTAATACTTATGACGTCCTCTTCCAACTACATGGCAGGTTTGTCCAAAGAAGATTGTTTGGCTACTCATCGATCTTCTTACATACTATTTGGAATAATTCCAATGTATTTTTGGCATCCCTTCGTTATTATAAAAATTTCAATGTCATCGGATTTATGTCGGACTTTTGGCATTGTCCCCCACATTACCAAATCATCAGAACAATTACATTAGTATCAAAAAGATGTTGAAATTCCTATGTAATCCCAACATGGCCCATCATCAAAGCTATTGCAGGTTTGTCAAAATGTGCCTAAGTTCTGATGTCATTACAACATAAACCCATGATAAAAACTATTGCAATCTCTTCATTTATTCATTGTTCAAGAGTAGATGATCGTCGATTTTTCGACATAAATTCTATGATCAGATATTAACTTCTATTAAATTCCCTTCATAAACTCCATAATTGGGTTTGTTGCTGAGAGATTGTGATACCAAATCTCATAATTGTTATTGAGTATTTTTTACCCATCATTTGGAATCCCAGTGTCCAACATGATCTAGATTTTGCACAAAGGTAATGACTATTCACTTAGTACCCTTTTGTAAAATCTAGATCATGTTATACACTAGGATTCCAAAGGACGGGTGCATAAAACATAATAACAATTATGAGATTTGAGAGGTTATTGGTGGATTACCTAGAGTTGCATGCTTTAGTTTTGGATATGGATTGAATACTAAGTGAAGTAGAGAGAATGGAAACACAATTTAATATAGTGTTGATCCATCATATAACCTAGACCAAGACAATATTAAATTGATCTTTCATTCTCTCTGCTTTCCTTAGCACTCAAGGAATATCCAAACTAAAGAATGCAACACTAGGGAGTACCTCAACACCTCTCAAATCTCATAATTGTTATTATGGGTTATGTGCCTATCCTTTGGAAGCAGAGTGTCTGACATGATCCATATTTTGCACAAAGGTACGAACTATACCTTTGTGCAAAATATGGATCATGTTAGACACTAGGATTGCAAAGAATGGGTGTAGAACCCACAATAACAATTATGACATTTGGTATCACAAACTCTCAACAATAAACCTAAATACAATGTTTATGAAGGGAATTCAACATAAGTCAATATTTTACCATCAAAATATTATAAAAAACAAGTACATAAAAAGAATCGAGAAAAACATTGGTGACTTAGAATTTGAAGAAATATAATATATTGACATATCAAAACTTTAGAAAGACCATAGGGTTGGTCAATGAACAATCAAGCAGGTATAAGGCATTGGTATATGTGAATTTTATTTCTTGCGTCAATTCACTTCAATCAATGAAAAATGATGTAACAAAATCTTGATTATTGACCACTTATTGACTTTCTATTCTTTTATGAAATGTGCCTCAACCCATTTTATATTGATTATTCCCTTTTTGTTCTTTTAGTTTTCTAATAAGGCGATATGCATAGAAAGGAAATAATAATAATAAAACTAGTACATCTATTAATAAAATACTTTAGTACTTTCTAATAATAATTTTGATACTAACCACACAACCTATAATATGAAACTTGAATACATTTTTAGTACATCTATTCTCTACTTACACTCCATTAACTACCCTTGCATTGGAGTATACCTTTACATAATTGAAATGCTACTTTTTAGTCTATTCAAGTATACTCATTATTACAAGGCATTCTCTTGTATGTAACATATGCCTTATCATTGAGGTAGATTACAATTTGGTCTATGGATCTAGGTATGAATAATTTTGATTGTTGCCATCTTAGGTCCACTCACAGGTATAGATCTAGGTATATATTATTTTATTCTCATAGTATCGTTTTTTCACCCCCCACCACTATATTTTCTTGTTATTGGTTTGATGTTGTTAAATGATTTTATTTCCTTCATTGAAATAATTAAGTGATCTAGTAGGATTTTTTTGGAAGATCCTAATAGAATTTTAATTTATAAATTTATTTTTTGTATTAGTGCTCCACATGAGTGGTAGCTACATTTCTCATACTTGAAGTGGAGAAATAATACTACCAACACATTTTGGAGCACTAGTGTCATTGATTCTCTAACCTAATTGGATTATATGTACCCAAGCTAAAGTGGAGCATTGGTTATCCCCTACCAAAGTGGAGTACTAATTTGCATCATAGATAAAGAAATTGAACCTACACATAAAGGGAGATTAAACCCCTTCGAACTGCGCCCCATGCTATACAAGAAACTATCCCTTGTTTGGTAACACTTTCCCCTCATTTCTTCCTTGTGTTTCCCATTTTGAAAAACGAATGAAATCTACCATTAATTTGCAAATTAGAGGTAAAACCTTAAACCCAACAATTTTAATATAACTCAAACAAAACTAGCTAAGAAACAAGGAAAGATTTCAAGAAATTGAAGAATTATGAAAACTTATAGAATGGTTAGTAGTATTATCATTCTTTAGTTTCACTTTATCATATCCATTGCATGAACTCGTGTGATAATTTATATTTATTTAAAAATAGAGTTAGACAAAACTAAAAAGATATCACATCTAGAGAAAATATTCAATAAAAAAGTTTCAATACTTGAATCACCCAAACAACCATAGAGTTGGTGACCACAATACACATGGTGTACAACACTCTTGGAACATCAAATTTTATCATCAACACAAGGGAACATAATATGTATGATAAGATTCATGTGCAAGAATATGTGTATAGGTTGATCTGGAGAAAGGGCTCCCTGAAGCCATCAATTTGTCCATAGATGGATGGAATCATCTGCAGACGATTGACTATGAGAAAATCCCTTTTAAATGCAAGTAATTTCATGAATACAGACACTTTGCTAATTCTTTCCCTAGAAACCCAGAGAAACCTAACGCTGACGAGAACCTGAAAGAAGGCTGGAATGTAGCAAGTAGAAGAAAGTGTGCTAAAGAAGCACCATCACAGTCGCACCCCACTTCAGCAAATAATGCAGATGGAAATAAGTTTCAAGTCCTTTCCAACAAAGAAACAGAAGATGAGAAACCCGTTGAGGAGGAGGAAGTGATCATCCCCCAAGAGGAGGAAATCCCAAAAGAAGCGGCCATCTCAAAGCAGAACGAACCTCCTACATAGTTTATTCCTGTCCAACCTCATATTCCTGAAGTAAGACCTGAATCTTCTGTAAATAATGGAGGATCGGTCACTAGATAAAAAACAAGAGGAAATACAGAGGAAACCTCAGAAAATTCCAATGAATAATAAGAACCTCAGTCCAGAAAGGGGAGGAGATCCAACAAGACAATTAGGGAACATGAAGCTGCAAGAGAAAGAGCGGAAAGGAAACAATCCAATCTGGATTTCTTGGTTAAGAACTCATAGGAAAACAAATATCTGCTCAACGCCGAAGATGAAAAAAAGGAGAGGGAGAGGGCACTTTACCAGCATAGGAAATAATGAAATTGGTCTCCTGGAATTGTTGACGATTAGGAGATACCCAGAAAATAGAAGTTATCAAAAGAATAAAATCAATGGAAGCCAACTCCATCATCCTCATCGAGGAGACAAAGAATACTCTTGAAAGCAGTCTTTCGTCTATGAAAAAAATCTGGGCAAAAGGTGAAGGGAAAGTTAATAGTGCGTCTGGAGCCTCAGGAGGCCTTCTTGCCTGGTGGGATGAGGAGAAATTTTCAATGCACTTAGTTACTGAAAACATGAACTGGCTCTTTGTAGAGCTTGAAAACAAGGAAAACAAGGAAATATTTTGGGTCGAAAATGTCTATGGCCCTACAATTCAGGATCAAAAAGAGACCTTTTGGAATTTCTTGGAAGACCTATGTGAAGGGAAAAAACATATCCCTTGTTTCATTGCTGGATACTTTAATGTCACCATCTCGGTAGATGAACGTCGGGGGGGCTCCAAAATTAAGGACCCGTTTGGAGAAATATTGGAGGATTTGACCTTGCTACGGGGCTTAACAGATATCAAACCAAAAAATAGAAACTTCACTTGGAGCAATAAAAGGCTTGTATTGGGACATATTGCAGCAAGACTAGATAGAGTGTTGGTAAGCACCCATATCCTTAAGAACTTATCCTTCCATGAGTCCAAGCTTCTCTTCTTGACAGTCTCATACCACAAACCAATCTGCCTTTTCCTTTCCTCAGTGGAGAATCTCGGGCCACTCCCTTTCCGCTTTAATAATCTCTGGCTAGAGACGGAGGGAGTCTAGGACATTATCTGCAATGCTTGGAACTACTTTATTCCAGGCTCTTCGGCCTTCATCTGGGAGAAAATTTTGAAATGGGTTAATATTGCTCTCAATAATTGGGCCATAAATCATTATCAGGAACCTACAGTAAGGAAGCTCGAAATCATTAAGAATATGGAAACTCTGCAAGAGAGTATGGAGAAGGTGGAAGTAACAAGGGAGATCCTCCTTCGGGAAATTGAATTGAAAACAAAACTACAAACCATCCTAAGGCAGGAAGAAGAAATCTGGAGGCTACGGTCCAAAAACCTTTGGCTTGTGGGAGGCGACCAAAACACCAAGTTTTTCCATAATCAGTGCAAAGAACGTCAAATGCGAAATACCATAAGGGAACTAAAGAAGGATGATGGAACCACCATTACAGCCCAGGCGGAGATCATCCCTGAGGTAAGGATTTTGTTTTTAAATATTTACAATGATGAAGAGGAAGTCTCACAAGAATATATGGGGGAAATGGTCAGGGATATCCCCACTCTAGTGAGTCCCGAGGACTGCAAATTTCTAGGAGCTCCTATGATAGAAGAGGAAATCAAGAAGGTCATTTGGTCCCTCCAACCAAGAAAATCCCTTGGACCAAATGGCTTTACAATTCATTTCTATAGGATGTGCTAGCAAATAATAAAAAATAATTTGCTACGCTTTATCTCCAGGATGTCCAAAGGGAAAATGGGAGGGGAAACCAACTCCACTTTACTTTCCCTTATCCCCAAAGAGTCCAACCCTACCTCTATTAAACACTTCAGGACACTTTCTCTCTGTAATGCCTCTTACAAGATCTTCTCCAAGGTATTATCTCTCAGACTTAAGACTATTATCCCTTCCCTGATATCCCAAATCAAGGAGGTTTCATCTCAGGCCGCCACATAAGTGATAGCATCCTCCTTGTCCAGGAAGCTATTCACTCAAGAATGAAAAAGCGAGAAGTGAGTATGGCCATTAAGCTTGATTTAGCCAATTCCTTCGATCATTTAAGGCACGATTTCATTCTTTTGATCCTGGAAAATTTTGGTTTCCCTCGGATCTTCATTAAGCAAATTCAAGCCTGTATAAGGTCCCCTTAGATAGCTCCCTTAATCAATGCAAGGCATTTCGATTTATTCAAAGTCAAAAGAGGGGTTAGGCAGGGTTGTCCCCTTTCTCCCTTCCTCTATATTCTGGTAGTTGACTCTCTGAGTAGAAGGTTAAACATGATCCTTGAGGAGGGTCAACTTCTAGGCCTTTCTTACAAGCCAAGAGTTCATCCAATCAACCATGCTCTCTTTGTTGATGACACCATTCTGTTGGGCAGTGTTTCCCCTCAAATTACCAGGAAGTTCCTCAAGCCCCTCGACCTCATTCTCTGTTCCTCGGGCAATATGGAGAATATAGATAAATTCCATCGATATGGGTGGAACAGAAATGTCATCTCGCTTAGATAAATTTCTCATATTCTTAACATCCAATTCAATCATGACTGGGCTCATTTCAAATACCTAGGGATCCCAATCACCAAAAAATCTTTCTCTGTAGCTATGTGGCATCCCATTATTCAAAAGATCAAAAACAAAATTCACTCCTTGGGCTCCAGATGGATTAATTTAGCAGGAAAAACCACTCTCATCCAATCAATCCTATCCTCGTATCCCATTTACATTAGCTCAATGATCTTGGCCCCCAAGGCTGTGACGAACAACATCTGCTTGGAAATAAGAAAATTCCTTTAGCAGGGAGGTAGAGTCCAGAATAAAAAGTTTCACTTGGTCAATTGGGATACTATTAAGGCACCTAAGCACAAGGTGGGGTTGGGAATCATAGATCCAGAGCAAATGAATAAATATTTAGGTGCTAAATTGGTTTGGAGAATGGCAATAGGAAACAAGGATTGGTGGAAAGAGGTCATAAGAAAAAAAATATAAGGAGGCCCAGGTCTAAAATCCTCAAACATCCTTGGGAAGGAAAGGGCACTTCCATATGGAAGCTATGTAAATCCTCTTTCAATCTAATTCATTCCAACTTCTACTATATTCTCGACAATGGCAAGAAGATTAAAATTTGGGAGGACAGAATTCTGGAGCATCCCCCTCTATCCTCTGTCCAAGCGATGGAGGATCTATCCAAATGGAATAATGATATAGGAATATAGACCCTATTCAAATTCTCCATTTGGGATTAGAATGGTAATTGGAAAGGGTGGAGATCACTAAAACCACCTGAGCATCTGAAACAGGTTGTTGATACTTTTCTCCCGCTCCTCCATGGTCTGGCTCCTATCAGTAAGTCATCCAGTGATGCCATTGGTTGGGGCAACAATGATAACTACATTGTCAAGGAAGGATTCAAGCTGCTACAAATCGACACAGACATTGCTACCACAAATCTTTGGAAAAAGGTCTGGCATCCAGATTACATCCCCAAAGTTAATAGCTTTATTTGGTTTTTAATGCATAACAAATGTCTCACTATTGACAACATCAGCAAAATAGGAATATAATTCCCTTCTCGATGTGCTCTTTGTAAATATGACGCAAAGGCTGCTTCCCATCTTTTCCTTCAGCGTAGCATCTCTCTTCAATCCTGGATATCCATCCTCCTTCCTTTGTGTACCCATTTCAGACCCCCGGATACCCTTGGATAGCTTCTGGCAGTTTGGATCAATCTCTTCCCGAGATCCCTCAGGAAGAAACCCATACTAAAGCGGTTGTGGAATGCTATCCCAAAAAATTTATGCTAGCAAATTTGGTTGGCCATAAACAGATCAATTTTCAAAGGTGAGAAAGTGGTTTTAAATAGGATAGTCTCAAAGACAATTGGAATGATAGAAAAAGAACTGAATTCAAGAGGTATTGGTTTACTGGAATCAGAATATTTATCCACTCAAGTTACTAGATGGTGCAGCATTTTCCTTCAGAGGATTTCCCCTTAGTCCAAAAATATTTTTTCCATTCAGCCTTGGGAAATAATGAAAAATCCTGATGAATTCACTGGATGGCTTCAAGAGCATAACTGTTTCTCCTTATTCTTTGATGGTGCCTCAAGAGGCAATCCAGGGGAGGTAGGTGCATTGGAGGGGGGGGNTGGGGTATGGTATGCAAGATGAACAATGAGGCTGAGTGGTTGGCGCTTCTACAGGGCCTAGAATATCTACACATCATAATCATCACAATATTGTTAGTCTTTTGGGGCTCACGACATGTTATCCTCAAAATGAAATCTGGATACCCATCAGGCTCCATCAAATGCAGAAGATGGTATAACAGGATAGCTCAACTTCTGCTCCCAGGTAGCATCAACTACTTTCACATCTTACGAGCAAATAATGCCTAGGAAGACGCTCTGGAAAATATAGGCACCTCTCTCCCTCAAGGTCTAATCTCACTAAACAATGAATAATTTATTCCTAAATCAATCCCCTAACCCAAATCAATGTCCTCTTCTCTCATTATTTTGTATTGTGAAAAATAATATGCATAGTTTCATTCTGATCATGGCTCTGTTTAAATGTGGTAGCCCTTACGTTGTGCAAAAGGACTTGTGGAATCTACTTCCCTTCACCTTCAATTCACCCCCCACTCCATTTAATGTCATCCCCTCCAGACTTAATGGTATTCGTAGCTCTCATTCTCAATCCCAATCCCCCTTTTGTACAATGGCTTCTCCTTGGGGATTAAACCGCCTCCCTCATTCCATGCGTTGGTCATTCTCCTTCCAATCTTTTAGTAGTTTTTCAGTTGATGAGGAGCAGCTCTCCTTGCCTGAGCTTGGTGAAGGGTGGCTCATACCTATTGATGTTTCGTGCTTGTATATTTTATTGCCTCAATGTCAGGTTTTGGTGAGTAATCGGCCTCTCTCCTCCACTTAGTCCCCTTCTCTTTTCGGTTTTGGCGAGGTTGGGGGCGATACATCATCTGTACATCCAGCTTCTGTATTTTATGCCTCAGACATTCTCAGAAGTCATTGTCCACCCTTGGGATACCTAAGGAATCGCCTCTCAATGTCATTTTTGGTAGTAGTTGCGAGTTATATTTTTGTTTCAAGGGTTGATTCTTTGCAGGGTTCAGTGGTTTATCCTGAAAGAGCATCGCCCTCCCTTGGTTACGTTAGTAGAAGCATTTACATTTTCAACTTAAGTCTCAGTCTCAGCCTGAGTCTTAGAAGAAAAATCCCATCGCCTGCATTGAGAATCAATCATAGAATAATTTATTCCATGGAGAGAAGCGTGGACGAAGGGTTCATTGACCTGAAGATAAACATCCAGCGATTGTCATAATTTGTGTCCGTCAAAATTACAGACAATAGGTAGACTGCTAAGGAGGTTAAACAGTTAGTGGAGGATTTTCGCTATGTTTCCTATCATACCAGCTGCCATGACTTTAGAATTGATGATAATGAAATGAATTTGAAAGAAATGATGGGTTAATATGATCGCATTTAGGAGTACCTTCAGAACTTGGTGCAGATGAACCAGGGAAGTGGTGCTCAAGAAAATCCGAGAGCAGCCACTCAGAAAATGGAAGAAGAATCCGTCACCCAACCTATGGGGTATCTAGGAAAACTGAAACGAACTTCTCTTAGATTTTTTTTTCATATTACTAAATCAGCATTTTATTCGCATTTTTACTATGTCTGTAAAATCATAGTAGAAAATGTATTATATAAAAAAAATTCATTGTACATCACTTTCTATGGGATTTCTTATTCTTAAACAAATTCATAAGAGGCATGCCATCCTATTTTGTGTCTAGTGGTTGGTTCTCTGATTCGGTTGATTCTTACTTACTGACATGGGAACATAACATACTTCTTGTGTCGCATGCAGGTTGAGTTGGACCAATATCTAGACCAACATCCACTATAAAAGTGTGTGTGTGTGTGTGTATTCCATGTGGTTCACAGCCTCGAGATCGCTACATCCACAGTAACAATTCTAGGGGTCCCACCCGAAATGGGTCTCACCCTATTGAATCCAGTTTTGGGAGCCTAACCCTAAAGGACCCAGAGAGTTGGAGCCATGAGAATTGAACCTCTAACCTCAATATCAAACGATCTTTGGAAATCAAACACCAATCAAATGAGCTACCCCTCGAGGATATATATATATATATATAGCAATGGAGGATTTGAACTTGTGACCTTCCATATATATATATATATATATATATATATATAGCAATGGAGGATTTGAACTTGTGACCTTCCATTTAGAACTTCTCATCTCAATTACTAATTACCAAATTCTCTAACCCCCATGGGATAAAGTGAAAAAATATATAGTTAATTTTGATGACTCCAATTTGATAACTATTCAGTGTAAAATCAATGTTTAATACCTTCTTGACGTGGAGAGGCCATGGTATGAGGCGCAATCACCTCTTCTCTCCTATTTTCCTCATCTACAACCTCTACCCCTAAAAATAATGAAATCTATAATTATATGAAATCTAATCTTAAAATTCAATATCTTATAAATTTGATAATTATACTATCATACTACCATCACAAGGTTGTTGATCTCCTCCAACATCAATGCCTCTCATTCTCTTCGACATTAAAAAAATAAAAAGATTGAATTATAAGGGGTTGATTTTGTAGAAAAAATTATTCATTTTTGAAAATGACATTAAGCATACATATATTTTTCAAAGCTATCATTTGTTAGGTCGTCGATTCCCCCCACCCGCCCCCCGCCCCCCCCAAGATTGGACATGCTCAAGAATAGTTTGGAACCCACATTTGAAGGAAATTTTCCTTTCCTCTTATGTGGGTTCTTGTTTCATGACATCCTCCTGCATTCCCTAACATATCAATAATGAACCGATTGCACCTTTTCAATACCCATACAATTTCAATTACCCTCTTGCATATAATTTCAAGTACCAATCCTATCCAAGTTTGTGTTGGTTGTGCTTCTCTTACCTGGCCTCGGTGACCTTGGCTATATCTTTAATCCTACAATAAGTTTTAAAAACATACAATAATTCAATTTTATGTTGAAATTTGTATAAATACCATACTTAATGAATCTATGAATGTTATACCTTCCTCCATCTGGAGGCATCTTTACTTGCCTTCTCAAACCTTTTTATTTTGCATCCTCCTGGAGATCCTTCCACTCTCTCTCAGGAATCATAAGAGGTCGATCATGCTTAGAATTTTTTTCTATATGAACCCTATATGCATATTTTATCATTTTCAAATATTTGTAATAATTGCTACTTGATCTTTGTTGAAAATATCTCTAAATAGAGAAACCATGTAATCCAAAAGCCCCTTCTTCAAATAAGAAGGTTGTTGGTTAAATTTGATATGAATGGTTGGCCCAAAAATACCTAAATCCTTCTCTTGTATCTGATTCCCAAACGTATTATTTCCTATCCAACCATTAATATTAGAAAATATTAAAAATCACTACAATTATATCACATTATGGCAAATAAGTGCAATGTTTGTTACCTGGGAGTTTTTGTATCTTTAATGGGACTAGGTTTCCGCCCACAAGAAGCTCAGTGGATAGTGTCCCAATTAACAGTGACGATCTGTAGGAGGAATGGATCTATGGTGAAGAAGGATTTCATTGGGTGAAATTCCACACTCAAAGTCAGGGAGCGCCTGTGTGATGAGAAACGTTCTTAAATGACGTGTCCTCTCCATATTGGATATCGCACTCAAAAATCGTAGCGACAAAAGTCACTGCATGGAGTGCGATGGGGATAGAATGAATAGTTAAGATCTAAGCAAGTGCAGATCTATGACTGGAAATTATTTTGCTGGTTAAAGATGCATGGAAGGAGAAAAAATTGTTGCAGGTCGTGCAAAAATCCTCTGAACTGTCATTTTCAGCAAGCGAGCCTAAGTCCCTGTTGTTAAATTTCCCAAATTGATCCACCATGCGTGTTCCAATGTGCTTTCCTATTTTGATTTTGTGATGATGGCAAATCCGCCAGATCAAAAGTTGTTAGGATTTTATGTGTGTGGGATTGATTCCCGATTAGGGTAAAAGAATTTCGCTATGTTTCGAGGTTGGTCTCAGGAGCCCATAACACTATAAATATACCCTTGAAAGAGGAAAACAGGGTTCGACGTTCATTTTGAAGCCTCTGTGCTTGGTTTTGTAGCTCTGCAACTTTTCTTGGAAGTAATTAATGCAAAGTATGCCCTGAATGTATGAGATTCATCACGGTGTTCAATGTTCAGTTTGTTTTCCCCTGTTTATTTCATTTCCATGTTTGTGTAGTTCTGATAATGGGTTTCTAGTTGTATGTAAGGAATTTGTTCTCTATTTAGCGCTCCTTGCAGCAGTTAACGTGTTTGTCATGTGTTTCTAGTAAATTCTTTGGAATTCATCTTCTATGCTCCATTGCAGTTATCATATGTTATTGTTGCTTCTGCTAAAGGTGTTTCGAGATATTCATCCACATATAAGTGCCTCCTGTTTCACTGGGCTCCTTCTCTTTTCCCCTTACCATATCTCAAAAGATATTTTGTTGAATATTGATACCTATTTTGCCTCAGATTATGAAGTTTATCACTGGTCATTATTTCTTGTAAGTCCTTGAATGTTTCAAGTTTTGACTCCATTTCCCAATGGTGTTGTCTGTTTGTCTGTCTTACATCCTTTAAAAAAACATGTTTCCCATTAGAACCTAGCCTTCTGAATGTTTGTTTAAATCCAAATGTATATGTGAATAATCCTATGACAAAGAGAGAGCCCTCTCTGAATATATAGGCTAGAATACAGTCTAAACATTGGTTTTAAATGGTTACCTCGGTGACTCCCTACCACAACAGGATCTTCGATCAATTTTTATCATTTCATGTGGTTTGTCAAAAAATAAAAACCAGGCTTGCTGGTCTAGCTTCGGATATAAGGTAACCTTCTGTTTTTTTAATGGGGCCGCGGAAATGAAGATTGAAGGAGCGGGTATTACACTTGTGATAAATCAGTCCCATACTTTCATTATCAAAATGGGTTGTGGGAAAAGCACCAACACTAGGGCAGAACTTCTTGCACTTTGGGCATTATTGTATTTTGAAACTGCCATTGACCTTCCCACACTTCATGTGTGCGATGATTCTTTAGTGATCATAAACTCGGATAATGATAAGGAATCTCTTTTAGCTCTTGATCTAGATTATTGGTGTGACAATATCTCAGAATTGAAATCCTCCTTTATTTCCCTTAACTTACAGCATGTCTACAGGGAACATAATAAGAAGGCAGATTGTTTATCCAAGGAGGCACTCCCCATGGATTCAGGCATCTTATCCTTCACAGAGTATTATGAAGAAGTTATTATTGGGGAAGGTAATCTACAGCTCTTCTAGAGATTTATTGTTTGAGCAAAATACTCATAAACCTTACGGTTTTGTTCTTTTTTTTAGTATGGGTGTTCTTAGCCTCTTATTGTTTCATGGATGAATGAGGATGATCTTCTGATCTCCTCTAAGGAAGAACATCTTTATGTTTTTACTCCCAGAGGGGCCTCCTTGGATAAACTCGCTGGTTTCTTTTTGTCTTCTCTTTGTACATGCTTGGTTTGTCTTCCAGAAGAAAAGATGGTGATATTTTTTATGTTTTTGGTTATGGATGCTTCCCTTAGCGCCCTCTTTGTATTTTGATCTGTATTGATGAGATATTTTGATATCACTTCTTTGTATCAATTACCTTTGATTCTAAATGAATAGCAAGGAACAACTCTTTTTCTTCTGAAAAAAAAAAATGTTTAGTAAGTTTTTTGAATTTTTAGATTCAAATAATAGAAATTTTAATTAAAAATCAATATCTAATTCGAATTTGGAGGAGAGATCACTCTATTTTTACACGTAATTTTTTGTTATCTCACCAAAAAAATTATGGCCGCTATTCTAGGTCCAATGGACAAGTTCCTAGTTATATTCATTAAATATTGATCTGTGTTTTCTATTTGAACCAAAATTATAATTTTTTTTAAAGTCAACACGCACACTACTTGAAGATTTAAGTGAAAATGATTCATTGAAGAGTCTTTTGGGTTTTGTCTCAGAATCTCATGTAAAAAGTTGAGGTTGATTGCTTGGGAACTATCTTTGAGCATGATGATTGCTGGAGAACTATGAAACATACTCATACTCCTCTTATTGGGGTGAAAATTAATCAACATGTGACATATCAATGATTGTTGTCGCGTGCTCATTGTTGGTCGTTGGATCTCAAGCAGTCCCATAAACAAGTGCAGGTGTCACAAAGTGATTTGATAGTTGGGAGTTACGATCCACATTTATGATGGTATGATTTGGGACAAGGGTACCAATTAGGGAGACCATTAACGAACCTACAAAAAAATAATGATTTCTACTATAGGCTCATTACTGGTAGTTGGATCTCAACACCTTGAGATCCATAGGCCACCTACGGTAGCAATCATTATTCTATCATAGGCTGGTTAATGGTCTCCCTTACTGGTGCCCTTGTCCCAAATCATACCATCATAAATATGGACCATAACTCCCAACTATCAAATCACTTTGTGACGCGAGGGAAGGTTGCAAGAACATCGTTTCCGTAGAAAGGAATAGGACTTGTGCAATTAATCTCTCCCTATCGCAATAGAACTCACCTATCTAGGAGGGGGGAATCTATCATCTATCCAAATTGTCTACCATTATTCGCGCAAAGATCTAGTATCACAAATTTTCATTATTCATATCACCTTAACAAAGAGGTCGACATGTAAAAACCCATTAACTACACAAAGACTTTGCATCATCGGATATGAAGAACAACATAGATAGAATGCATCATTCAGACAGCAAGATCATCATGTATATATCACATCATTCATATGAAAAGAACATCGCATCATTCATAAGAAAAGAGCATCGCATCATTCAAGCGAAAATAACCGCATCATAATAGGTTAAGACAGATTTTTCATCAATGTTGCTTTCACGATAGCTTTGAATAAAATACATCCCAACATACATCCCTTGGTCGAAAGCCTCGGACCAAAACCATAGATTACAAAATAGTTCGCAAAGAAAACAAAGATACCAATGCTCATGCTATTCTTAATCAATAATAATGCTCATGCTCCACATAAGTCTATTATCTAACCAACTTGGACCAAAATCCTAACTACTTGCGACCGAGTCGACCATGCTTGTTGGTAACTTCTCCTTGCACAATCTTCCATGACACGTGTTGGCATCTCCTTAGTCGCACCTTGCGCTCTTGATCTTCCTACCAACAACATTGCGCTCTAATTTAGGGGAATTCTATTCTATGGTTGTTTCCACATTTTGTTCAACTTGGAATTCCTTGGGTCTATATTTTGTGATGCTACTTTTATTATTTGTTGAAATACTTACTCATGAGAAAGCTAAGCTCATACAAATGGGTTTTCTTAGCTCTATAAACTCTAAGTCTCATGCCCTAGCTGCTAGCTTACCTTCCAATTCAAGGATGCCACCTAAAAAGGATTTAAAGGAAAAAAAACACAAAGTACAAAATCAAGTAACTCTCCAAATTTCTCTCCTAAGCAGACTTTAATACAAAGCAATGGCTCTCTTTCTATTCAATAGAATTTTAAATCTTTGCCTTCATGTTTTTTGTTGTATTTGAATCTATGGTTTTTTAAGCAAGTTTCCATTTTATTGTTCTTTGTTAAATTTCACGGTTTAGTGTAAGACATTTATAAACCACAATAGTATAAGAATCGTTGTTGATATGGAATTATTACAAGAGAAAATTACAAACCTTTCCACTAGCAGAAGATAACTCCTCTACAGTAAATAAAATCCTCTCTCTATGATAAATGCCACTCTTTGAGATATTACAACCCTTTAGAGCCTTTATCATTATCTTCGTCATAGCAGCGGATTTACCGAATGCCACTAACAATTCATTCTGAAGGATTTCAACCTCCTTCATATTTTCAATCAGGTAATTTATGAGGTTGTTTCCATTAGACGTATTGTTGTGGGTTTTGATCTTAGGGTAGAGTTAGACAAATGAGATAAATTTACTAAATGGGGAACTTGCAGGACTTGAACCAGTGACCTTCGTTGTTTTTTTCTCTTTGTTTATTCTCTTGGTTCCAGTTTCTTCTGGTTTTTTTCTCTTGTATGCCTTCGACGCATCAAATAAAATGAAATGAATAAATGTGGTTGCATAAGGGAACCCACTTAGTAGATATATAAGTTGAGGAGTATAAATATGTGCTTGCATATTGCAAAAGCCAACGACCCTTCAAAACACACAATCCTAATAACAATGTGTGCCTTCACCACTTAATAATATAAATGAAAAATCATTTTGTAAGTTACAATACATAAAGCTAAATTACAGACACATCACAGCTCAATTGTAGCAGGGAAATTGATCATTGTAGGGTTTAGTCTTCATTTAATCCATAATTCAAAATTCAAGGTCCTTCAAGCTCCTTTTGAGATACATCATTCCATCTCAAGCTAAATGTATCACGGTAAAAAACTAACTTATAAACATATTTTAATTTAAAAATTCACAATTTCTAACAACAAATTCATTTAGAGATTCTTAAACAACAAAGGGGTGGAAGAAAAATAAATATAGTTAAAATTAAAATGAAATAGTGAATATGTACATACAAACTCACATATGGAAATAACGATAGTGAGGGATCCTTGGTAAGGAGAACACAATCAAGTTCTTCCATATGTCGAGGGTTGACTCGCAGTTGTTGTCAAACTGGTATAGAGACTTGTTGAAGGAATCCAAAGAGATATGGATTTTTAGAAGCTCAAACCCTTGTAAGAAGATAATGTATTTGCTTGAATTGTGTGAATATGAGTGAGATATTATGTATATCGACCACAGTGTCTTTTTTTATCCACTGGTCCCATCATCAATTTTCTACGGTTTCTTTCATTTTAGGAGTCAACAAGAGTGTGTAGCATAGAAAAGAATGATAGGATAACATTGGAGTTTCGTTCTCTTTCAATGGGATCTAAGTGTGAAGAGTCTCCTTGATCTACTTATGGTTTTATAACAATAGGGGATGACTACCATAAATATATATATCAGTGACAAAGATTTTGCTAAGACAAGTATAGGGAGGAGCTAGCATGCCAATTATTTGTATCAATAATGTAAGTTTTAACACATAGTCCTTATTGGATAATTCCTTCGAGAGAGTGGCCCACATTAACAAGGACCTAGGGGTTAATCTTGTGTGGCATCAACCTACTCCTAGTAATGGTCATGATTAAAGAAAATGTAGGTTCACTCTAATCTAGGGTCAAAGAACTCATAGTTAATTTACTAAATTTTAATACTACAGAGTTAAAATTTAGTAAATTGTACAAACTCATAATTCTCAAAATTGTAATTTTCCCTTGTCAGAGTGACAACTAAAAATAACCAGATAAATGATCAATTGTTATTTGGTCATTTTTAGTTTAGTTCTTATCTCATGACCAAATTGGTCATTTATCTTGGTCATTTTTAGTTTAGTTATTATCATGTGACCAATTTGGTCATTTTTAGTTATCTCGCTTAAAATTTCTCAATTTTGGTCATTTATCCCTTGAAAAAACTGTGGTGACCAAATTTTTTGGTTGCCTGGTCATGTATCTCTGATTTTGTACAGGTGCATGTTGAATTTTAATTGATAATGCCTCATAGAGAGAAGTTTGATAAAACCCACAACTAAGGGCACACAAACCAACACTTTTTGAATTTTCAACACACTTTTAATCACTCTTTGACTTAGCCGAATCCTGTATTCCCAACCTCCTAGCTTCAAGATCGACACCTCCATTGAAAAATAAAATCAGGCTCTTGACGAATTCCAACAACTTGACTTCTGACTTTTCATTTCAGAACATCGGAGTCAGCAAAACAGACTAAACATTAGCACTTTGGCCCTACGACTTCCAACTTATGATTGTCGATACGTAGGAGTCGGTATGATCAAGTTGGGAAAACTCAAAAATTGTCAGAAACATCCGATCTTGTCGCTTTTTTTTTAATTTCCAATGCGGGGCGAAATTGGTATTAACATAGGTTGCATGGGGGCCAACATATCTTTGTGATCAATTGAGAACTATAGTTCTAGTTATTTTCCTCTGTAACAATTTGGAAATTGATCTTGCTTATCACCTCTCTGCTTATCACTGTAAAGAAAGTTGAGCTTTTGTACATACAATAAACTGAAAGGACAAACTGATTAAAAGCAAAAGTGTGTGCTCAATTGAGCTTATCCTGCTACACTACCCTTATTCTAACAAATACTTCATTTTCTTAAGTGAAATGAGCTTTCCAGTGGAGTCATCAAAGCATTACTTCATTGGTATAGAATCTTCCTTATGTGATAGGGACAAAGAAGAGCAGATAGAAAGGTAACACACTCTGAAACCATGGAAAGTTAAAATCAGAAAGTTTGAACCTAGTAAGGCTTAATCCTACCAAACATTCCATATGATATGCTACAAGAACTTTAGAATGAGATATCATTTTCTTATCTTGCATAAAATTCTCCTCTAATTCTTTATAATCATGAAATGCAGGTGTTCCATTGTATATTTCTGAATATGTAGATTTGGAAACATGCTCTCCTTTCATAGGGAATTTGAACTTTAACTCCTCGTTCCAAACCTTTTGATATGAATATTTCTTAAGAGCGTCTAAACTACAAATATATGCATAATAGATATGATCTTGTTGCACTAGAGCATGAACATAGGGATCTTCATGATTAGCATGCATATCTTCATGAACACTATCTTCTTTAAATGAATATGATTTGAAATTTTATAATGTAATAGACAACTATATGGAATCATCATCTTCATACTCATCAAAGACAGGTTGATCGTAAGGAAAACTTTCATCAACTTTAAGCATTGATGAGTCTTTAACTTGCTAATTCTAATATGATATTCTTTAATACGGTCTAAATTAAAGTTATTTTCATAATAAATTTCATTAGATGGATAATTGGCTAGTTCTTTAATTCTTTAATCATGATCTTCATATTTCAACTTTTCAGGAAAATATATTTCAAATAGAGATTCCTTCGTAATATAACCATGGAGATATGATAACATCAAACCTTTGCTACTGATATTTTCCTTAGCCATAGTTTATTTAGGTTCTTAATGTATTTTCTTTAAAGTAGAAAGAATTAAAGGATCCTGAAAATCATGTGAACAAACCAGATTTGTATGAGGTTCAAGACCTCGCAGCGGCTCATGATTTATTTCTTTTGAAGACATAAGCTATTGTTGATTCTTTTATGGAACATCTTTGTAGGGTTTTTCAGCATTTATTTATAGAGATGCAAATTTGAAATCTCAATCCTTAATTGTCTCTTCATATCTGAAAAAATTAAGGTACAGGATCTGCTAAATTCTCATCAAAATGCTTTCTTTCCTTATTGGTCCATGCATACAAGAAGACATCATAAAATCTCATGACTGAGTCAATGGGTCTCAGAGGAAAATTATTAACCTATTCTTTACATCCTCCTTCTAAGGAATTATCGTTGGCTCAACTTCTACTGACCCTTGTTCAATTCTCCAATAAAAACCAAGGAACATGCCTGACAGGGCATAGTTCGGTCGACAACGCCTATGATGAAAGTGTAGTCTCACTCGAGATACCTATGGGGGATGAAAGAAGCAGGTGTCTGCAGTGGTAAAGGGGACATTTCCATGCAAAGAATCGACTGGCAAAGCAATAACGTCGACATATTAAACTATTAAAATTTTGGTTCCAATTAGATCATCAAGCAATGAGTCCAAGATTATTGATGCAATGAATAGGAATGAATTATACAAACTGAACAAATCAAATCTCACAGGAAATAGACAAGTATTTCTCAGAGAATTATAGTATTATCTTCATTCCATAATCTGGTGTTACAATAGTGTTACATAGGAAAGAATTTGAATCATTAGGGATGAATTCGAATCTACCAACTGGATGTGATCATGGATGATTTTAAGAAGCCCCCCTAGATTTATATGTATAAAAAATGGGCAAATCTCTCTGATATATAGGAAAATTTGAAGGCGATTTTATCAATAATATAATATGTTTATATAAAAAATTTGGCGAATCTTTCATTTTATTACATAATGTTGTAAAATCATGGCAAATATTTCATTTTATTATATAATTCTTGGCGAATCTTTCACTAAGTTATAAGATATTGTAAAATCTTGGCGAATATTTAACTTCATTATAAAAAATTGTAAAAACTGACAAATCTTTCACTGATTTATAGAATATCGTTAAAATAGAGGAACAACAACATTAGTCAAATAACATGAACCACATCATCAACAACAGAGCATGTAGACTCACAAGTCACAATTGGAAGGTGTCAATGAAACACAACTGCACTGACTAGATTCGGGGCAAGTGGGGACTCCACTTGTTTTCTCGTTCCATAACAGTCCAATGGACATGTGGGGACCTAAATCTTGACAAACTGATAAACTGATAGAATCATACATTATACTCGATCTTGGCCTCCACTAGCCAATTATGGTCATGGAGGCTAATACAATTATGCATTGTAATTATGCCAATTGATTATTGCATTAGATGAATGTTGGTCTTGTGCCAATAGGTATCCTACGATCAATGCATAGGAACCTAGTGCATAGACCATTTTTCTCTTCGCTTAGCTATGTAGAGCTCGTTTATTTTTTTAATAATGATAAGTATACAAAGAAAATATACAATCAGCATAAAAGAATCGACAAACTAAAGACAATTAATTCATGCAACTAAAAGTTAATAAAATAATATTTTCTCAAACCCTAAAACCAACCTTGATTTGAGCTACAACAAAGGGTTAAATCATGCATAAAATGAGAACTAGAAGCATTCAAAGGACTTAACACAATATTTAACCAAAATACACACAAAATTCAAAAATCGACAAAATGATTCAAACAAAAGCAATAAACAAACCATAAAAAATTGTCAAGATATTCGTGCTAAACACCAACATGGTTTCATGTACTTGAATGCGCCCATTCTTGCTTAGCGAAAGTGTTGTCAAATTAGATATTTATCATTTAATGTTAGGAAACTATCTATGTGAAGAGATAGCTCCTAGGCCTAGCTTTCTCAAATTCCAGTGTCATTTCCTGTCACATACAAGAAAGAGACAATGTAACAGATAAATATCAAACCATCAATCTTAAAATAAGATGCATGAAGGTAATGTAGCTCAAATCATCAATGTTACAATAAAAAATTACAGTGTAGAATATATTTTTACCTAAAGCACAACCTCAAATTTGTATACAGTGATCGCCACTGACCAGCAAGGGTACATGGAACACCTAGACCAAAATAAGACTCAAGAATTTTAATAGTATTAGGCTTCAGAACATGGCTCTCTTGCAAGTAAAATTTAATCATTCAAGTTTGTCCTTGAGTAGTATTGTAGTAATACTCAATCCTGCCATTGACCTTCTTCTATTCAAATTTAAATTTAGATATTTTGTGTATATCCCATTATAAATGACTCTCCCCATGAGGATCACCTCATCATCTTTCTCATGTAAATCCAAAGTCGAAAACACATACCTTCAATTCTGTCTCCAGTCTGTCCAAAATTATATCTTCATTGCAATTAATGCATCAATTGTCCCATCTACTTTTGTATTGTTGTTCAATAAACTAAGGCATGCCACAATACTATGGTTTATTCACATTACCAAGTTTCTGACTGATTTGACTTTAAAAGGTGCACCAAACAAAATCCTTCAACTCTGCC
>LPNX010612541.1:94374-143977 GCA_001517045.1 Pseudotsuga menziesii
CACTGGTTATCCTCAAGAATGTTGTTTCACGGATAAAGGAAGTCTTCAAAGAGTCCTTCAATATGCTACCAACAATCAAAACAGCTCCAAATCATGCTAGAAAACTTAGCGAATAAGTTCATAATTTCTGCTTAATTTTTAAAGTGCTTCCTTTAATCTCGAAGAATGTACTTAGTATTACAAATGACCTCTTCACAGAACTTGATGGGTGAACCATCAAAATATTCTAGAACGAGCAACTACCCCAATCACTTATTCATATTCTTTCAAGGAATTGTACCTCAGTGGGTGTCCTTGCAAGTTGCCACCTCCACTACTAAACCACAACTCCATCAGTGAGTCTTATTCTAGTATGAATATTAACTAGTCTGAATATTAACAAAAAAATGGACAAGAATGGTCTTATCATTCCTTGAAATTCCTAATTAAGTTCTTCAGTTTTCCAAATTCTTTTTCAATATGTTAAACCATTCATTTTGAAGAAAACTAACCCTACAACAACATCACAAATCCCAAATTACCCTTAAATCCATAATCATGTGAGGGCCATAACAATCCACTTCAAAACCAATGTAATCCTTTCTACGTGAATACTAGTCATCCCAAGACCTTCCTTTTCTCTACCAATGTTGCAAATTTCCAAGGAAACTGGTGGTAGACCTTGTTCCCCAAGTAAAAATTGTTAGAATACATTGTATAATTTAGACTCTCTGAAAAGGAAAACAAAAAAAGTACTGCTAAGTGAATAGTGATCATAGGAGCAACTATCATAGTGATCATAGGAGTCAATTTTGGTTATTCCTAAAGTTTAGAAAATATATATTTTCAGAAATCAATCCTGTAACCTTTCTATTTACAATATGTTTCTTAGTGAAGGATTTTTCCTATATACCTTAAAATCATCAAAATTTCATTTAACTGAAATTGTATCAATTCTTAGAGAATTTAAAGTTTGAACAATCCATACATATGACAGGTTGTTGTGGTGGCCCCGAATGTACCGGACACATATGAAATGAAATTTGGAGTACCAATGGCAAGGGCAGTGCTCAACACTCTAAATATTAGAAATGATGCACACGCAATGCCTCTCATTTTGAAGCATTCAAAAGCCAAGGTGGTGTTTCTGGATTACCAATTCTTGGAAGTTACAATGGCAGTAGTCAAGAACCTTTCTTAGGTGACATAGGAATTACCATTAATTATTGTGATCCATGAACTGGAAAAATCTAGAGAATATTCTTTGAATGAAGATCATAAAGATATTCTTGATTATGAAAAGCTTTTGATAAGTGGAGATCCAAATTTTGAGACTCGCTGCCCTGAAGATGAATGGAATGTTATCTCATTAAACTACACATCGGGAACCATGTCCAGGCCTAAAGGTGTTGTGTACAGTCATAGAGGTGCCTATCTCAATACAATTGGTATTATTTTAGCATGGGAAATGAAGTCTAAGCATGTTTACTTGTGGACAACACCCATGTTTTAGTATAAAGGTTGGGGATTTCCATGGGGCATGGTTGCACAAGGTGGCACTAGTATTTGCTGCAGAAGTGTAAATTCAAAAGACATATTTGATGCCATTGCTTAGCACAAAGTCACCCACTTATGTGTAGTGCCAACAGTTTTAAGTATCGTTGCAAAGGCACCACCTCATGAAATAAGACCACTTCCTCACATCGTAGATGCTAAACACTCTTGCTACTTTTTCACCCTCAAATATGAGTTATGTACTCAAGTAAAGAAAGCAACCCATGGTTGACAATATATGTATAGAAGAGCAGCATGGCACATCAACTGACCGCTTCAGTCTAAGGAGAGCCCAAGTTTTCAAGATCTCCACTCTTTATCAACTATAATCCATCAGTTTTATGAAGGGATTAAGATCTTGCTACATGGTGTTTTGCATTGGAATCCACACACATTGTTGCATAAGTGATTATGCCCAAGCAATCACTAACACGATGGTCATGAACATAGATACTTAAAATACTCGACACAACTGCTACCTTTTCATTCTCAAATATGCACTATACACTCATGTAAAGCAATATAGTAAGGAAAAGAAACATAGCACATTGACCAACATCTCCAGTCTAAGAAGACTCCACCATTATTGGTTTTCAAGATCTTCACTCATCAACTATAGGACATTTGTTTTTTAATGGGATTAGAATCTAGCTATAGAGTATTTTGCATGGGAATCCACAGGCATTTCTTCATAAGTAAGCATGCCTAAGAAGTCAATGAAGTTAACATCCAGTATTAATTTTTACCCATGATAATTTGCACATTCCAATCATATACTAGTGACATCATCAATATGTACTTCATTGTATCATCATAATCAAAACACTCATGGAAGCCCCACAACAACATCTGTGAAAGACAAGATTTGTCAATGAGCACAATTCTTATAACATGCTTAGCTCATAATAAGTATCACATTATGATTATTCCAACAAATCTAGAATGGAAAATAGGTTTATATATTGAACACTAAACTTATAGTCTTATACATTATGCCATTATATATATGAAGTCTTAGTCAGTCAAGTTTTGAGCCTCATGTTTTCCTATTAGGGTTTCATGTTTTCAATCCTCGTATATGCAATAAAACCATAATCCAAACATAGTTTGGATTTAAACGCATTTAGTACCCAATATAACATGCCAAAAGAATCCATATCTATGACAGTCCATGCATCATCCAAGAACCTACTTCCAACAAACCTTAATAATAATGCACCCGTATAATCAATCAGAAATATGAATAGTAAATAAAAACAACATGCATTACTGCAAATGAAAACTTCCATAGAGTTAAAGAACTCCTAACTAGCCAAAATTATTTCTAAACCAACACACCATTTTAGGACAGCTTATATGCAAAATTAAGCAGTGAAAATCATAGCTATTGTACCCTTGCAATCTCTCACTGAGTTAAAAAAAAAATAGCTTTAACCATTCAATCAAGAACTTAAAAGTGAAAAGTTAAAAGCAATAACCACCAACATTCAGAACTGACAAATGAAAAACTAATGAGTAGCCACAAGAATCTTTATCTCTTGAATATTTATATGTTCTAGCATCATGCAATTAGTGATATAAAGAAGAATATCCAGATAATATAAATATCTATTCATGTTAGTAAGTTACGATGCCAAAAAAATTGGTTCTACTTTAAAATCTCTTCACTCTCAACCTACATAAGATGTTGAATCTACCTGGACATTAAAAATAATGATGTTTGCAAATTTTAGGGTGCACTCAGAACCTTTATCTCTTAAAGCTTTCTCAGTTCTAGCATCATATATATTTGATGATATAAAGACGAATATCCAAAGAAAATAAATATTTAGATATTTTATTAAGTTCCACCGTCAAAAATTAAAATATATAGTTTTATGCTACAATATCCTCATACTCAACCCACACAAAGTATTATGTCTACCTTGAAATCAAAACTACTAATGTCTGCAAATCTTGGGGATGCAATCAGAAATGATGGAAGGAAAAATCTAATGCAAAACAGAAAGGACAGAGGGTTTGATATTTGATAGAAATCTTGGCAATCTCCAAAAAACAAAGAGACATAAATTCCAAGAAGTGTGTCATTCAATTAATCACTGAATATGCAGTCAAATTCAATCATTAAATTGAAATTTGCTCATATAATACAAAACAACAAAGTATAATTTATTTAATTCAATCATACTGTCTTTTCAATTTCAAAACTACAAGTTTTTCAAAACATACCTAAGCCATTTCCAGAATTTCATTATGGTCTTTATTTAATTCTGTAGAAACAGAATGGACAAGCTTCTTCTTTCCAACAGAAAATACTTCAAATCCACTACCCAGTGCCTGAAAACCACCCAGCAAAGGTGTAGAAGCAACAACAATTCACCTTATGGTATAACATAATACTGGGTGCTAGGGAACATTTTACCTCTTGGACTCCTGTTTTGTTAAATGTGCATTATAATTCAAATGCTAATTTCTCCACTTAAATAGATATCTTGATTTTCAAAATATCTCACAATTATTACTAATATTTTCATTACAATCATCGTAAAACTTGAAGGAATTTACAAACAAAATTATATACAAAGAAGCTATGGGTACATTCTATATGACACAAGAACATTTCTATTGATATAAAGTATGCCAACTCAAACACGACCCACCTTCGTCAGTTCATTCCTCCTCTCCCCTATTTATCATCCCTCATGACAACCTCATCCAAATATGACCTTCTCTCCACATCTATTTGGGATATTGATCTTGAATCTTACCCCCATTCCATCTACCTGGCCACCCACACCCCCACACCTGTCTTCTACTCAATGAACCATTTGTTCAACCAAGAGTACAAAATCCATCACAAGCATCCCAGCTCACTTTGACACATCCCCCCCCACTCTTCCCCCACCTTCAGAGATCCTATCTATGCCTCCTCTATCGTAGAAAGCAGACATTCCTTTCCTTGCAGAGACACAAGCTCTGTGCAACACTTTGTTGTTCTCCCAAAACCTTTTGGTGCACCCTTTCTCTAGGCTTGCTGCTCTCCACCCAGACTTAGACATGCAATGGATGTTCTCTCATACAATATCCCTTTATGATTTCCCTACATAGGCCCCTATCCGTATCACCTCCACTCATCTCTTCCCATCTTTTCTCATCCAATGACATCAAGCGAGCATTCAGGGTCATGAGCACTCAGCTGGAAATTGATGAGGAATAATTCCAAGTCAACTTCCTCAAACATGGTATTCACTACCTCAACTCTTACACTGTTGATTTGTTTAATAATTTTGTTTGTTCTAGTTTACCCAAGATTGGTCACTCAAATTCGAATAATTACAAAACCATCATAAGGGCACACATTCTCCAAGCTCTACACTACAGTTCTTCATTTATGGATTTCAAATAAAATTGAAAGGAGGTGACTAAGGGCCAAAGGACATGCAAATTTATGCTTGGAGTACCATAATACAAACCATATTTTCACACACACAGCCATTACTGTGGAGGTTCACAAATAGTGGATATAAAAAGGGGGAGTGTTTCTAAGTCTATAAGGAAGCAATGTTATAGTCCTTATGATGGGATTTTAAAGGAGGTGTGCTCCCAGATCTGTGCAGCCTAAGTACCCTCAATCCATCGTTCATAGATTCAAAAGAATTGATATAAGGGAATTCTTGTTGTTGATTTCATATCGTCCTCTAAAGAAGAGTAACAGAATGCTCTTACTCTGATCAAGAGGAATTTATGAAAGATTTGCAGTATATCTAAGGTAATATTTATGCCCATCTCTTGTCAGTACTCTCAAGAAAAATGATGGTAAAACCAGTGATAACCCCTCAGTTACAGCCTGTAGCATTCATGTTTTGGAGGCAAGTAAAATACACAATGGTACAACAGTTTGACATCTCCCACAACATTCAAATTAAAGGGTGATTTTCAAAGAAAAACATCATTGATTATGATTTTATAGGAGCTGACCTATGTTGATTTGAGGATGAACATATATATATATATATATATATATACCGATAGTTCATGAGTTAAATTTTAAGGGGTCGTCTCTATGGGGTTTACGATAGGCATGTGGTGTGCTACCTTTAAGGAGCTTTGGTCTATTAACCAGCACAACAAAGAATAGTTAAAAGCTCTGTTAAAGCAATTTCATAGTCCACACTGATGTAAGACGACACAAGGAAAAATACAGTCCAGGACATAGTTTTCGAAGGAAACCAAGGGTCATTGTAGCTGGGAGTGTCCTCTGAGCAGCCTGACTTGTATTTACAGCAGTCCAAAATCAAAACTTATGGTAGAGTCCATCCTTTCGGAGTTTGTTCGAAATGGAGATTGTGCATTGGGCACCCTTGCTATCGTTTAGGAACAATTTATTTACAGAGGCATTATCACATTATTCTGGCACACATTCCTTGGATCATGGCATGTTTTTTAAGTAAACCTCATGTCAGATTGGTAGTGTAGGCTTTCTTTCTCTCAATCGGGTATACTCACTCATGTTGTGGCCCGATGGGGTGTTCTCTAACCATTGATACTAAAATCAGCTCAGCCCTTATGCAATTTTTATAAGTATGTTACATGAATGATGAGGTATGGGACAAGATGGATGTGTGTCAATTGAAAATCGAATTGGGATAGTGGATTTGTTAATTATACCATAGTTTTGAACTATAGAAAGATATATTTCATCAAGTTAAAAAATTAGTCGAATAGCACTGTAAAGAAAGATATCCAATGTTTGATATGGATTCTGAGGTCTCTTGTATTTAATACATATTATCATACAAATGATGGAAATATGGATATAATCAGAACAGGATAATGAGTTAGCTGATTGCAACAAAATTACAAAATCCATCGATTCTGTTGACTGTAAGTAAAAGTTCTCTCCCTGATACGGACATGAAATGAAATACAAATTTATTAATGTCCACAAATAAACAAATTAGATCAATGATACTAGATAATATAAGAAGTGAAAAAAATAGCCTCGATAACTCTTTTAAAACCTTAATAGATGGGTCTAAAAGTCACAATGGATCATGATATATGTCTTAATGGTTACCTTGTTAACTCACCCCTTGTGTGTGCACCAAAAAAACTCTGAAGCGCAACAATAAGTACAAATAAAAATAAAGAATAGAAAGGGTTAAACAAAAGAGGTAAACCCCAACATAGAACTAGAAATAGGCATTTCTCCATGCAACTACAAGTGGAGATTCACTACTTTGCACCATAAGAAGAAGAAGAGCTAGTGTTGTTGTTGTAAGCCATTGTGAAGGTACCAACAGAAAGCTTGAGAATAAAAATTTAGGTCTTATGGGTGAACAAGGCAATATCATATTTTGGGAACCCAAGTAAACCAGTCCATGGCTTCTTAATTTCTTCCTGGAGTGATTGTGTTAAATCTTATGTGCATTACAGAACTCAAAAAAATGTCTTGGGAAAGGAATCTTTTGCTTGGAAGGATCATCATACATTCAATGTTCTGCTAGTTACAAGGAGCATAGGCATCAATCTACAAATGTTGCATTTATTAAATTTTATGACATACAAGCCTAAATCATTTGAGGCAATTAATTTTGTTTTGAGGTAGAGATAAGTGAGTACATCCAACTAAGCAGACTATTATTAGCACATTCAAAATAGATATAATTGAGTATATCAAACTAAGCAGACTATTTTTTATTGAGTAGGAAAAGCTCAAGGCTCAAAGTAAAATCATGCTTATTAGGCACCCACATTCTCACAGTGGCTAGAAGACCCACATGTATGCTCTCAACATAGATTAGGAGGTTCGCACTTATGTTGTTCCTGCAATATACTCATCTAGAAATAACAAGATAGCATGTTGGTCCAATGATTTAAAAAAATTGCAGGGTGGACAAGAAATTCATATTCAGTTAAAATATCAATAATGAGAACTACAACTGCACGAAGTTAACTGTCATGACTCGTGACAAGGATTTGACAATTGGCCACTGGTTCTTAACCTTGTTCAGCCTAGACTATTCCTTCTACACAATCAGACTAAACCTTAAGTATTTAATGCACAATGACTATGTTAGATTTATCTCGATTCATGTATCATTCAGTGGATTGAAAGAACACATGGTAAAAAATAACAACTATAACTTTCCATCTTGAGTAATTTATATAGAATGAGACCTCACAATAGATTTTTTTATATTCAAGGGATAAACATCCTCATAACTCGCACATCATTCTAGCAGCAGAAAGCTTTCCATGTTTCATCCTCGTACTATGCATAAATGGAATTATAATTTATCATAATCCCCTCCACAATCAAACATATGGAAGAAATCCTGATGAATAAGGGAAAGACAAAAGCAAGATGATTCAAATTGTATACTCCCATTAAAACAATGGTTGCATACTAAGTCGATAATATTTGTAAATTACTAATTTTAAATGACCACAAAATAGAATGTCCTAGGTGGGAACCATGACATGGTATTCCTCNCTTGACAGCCAATGTAGTTGCAGGAACAGCCAACACAAAACATACGAGACTCCCAGAAAGGATTCCATAAAGCACAATGCTCTTCTCCAACATGTACAAAAAAAATTTGTCTCTTGCCATTTGCAAGAATCAGTTGAACCTTCAAATGAATTGAGATTAGCTGGTAAGCAATTTTCTTTCTTATCATCTGTGCTATAAGCTTCTTTGTCTAACTCAGGAATGCCAGTGCTCTGGTAATCTTCCTAGTTATCTAACATCTCCTCAAAGACAGTTCTTGAAGCAGGTGACAAAGAATCAGTTCTATGCACACTTTCTGACCATTCATAATTGTTCTGTAGATCTCCCTCTTTTGAATTGCTTCTAACTGAATACCCATCAGCTACACTATACAGACTATCAAGCATTGTCCTTCCTTTTTTGCAGCGATCATATGTCAATTTTCTCCACTGGGTACGTTTTTGCTTGGGGTTGGCCTTTCCTCGAGCTCTGGAGTAGCTTGGTCATCTCCTTCGTCATTGTAGGGTCACTTCATCCCTTGTTATCTTCTCTCATAGCCTCTTGTTCCAGTCACAGCAGGACTCTCCTTAGTCCTTTGCCTCTTCTCTTGCTGAAACCTTACTCCACTCTGCAAAAGACCACTTCCTTCCTTGGCTTTCCTCATAGTCTCGTCGTAACTCCCATCCATCTACCCCGTATCATTCCATCCAACCCTCATCTCCGCGATACCCGCAGCCTCCACACACCAGGGCTCTACTCGTCGAAGTTCATCTTCAATATTCCTTTTTCACAGATAAGCATCTTAATCGATAATTGTAATGACAATAGAAACCTACCTCTTGGTCATTTGAAGAACTCCTTTTCTGCGTCACTGTAATATTTGACTGTGTCGACAACGAACTCAGGGATGTAGCCCTCCAAGATGTTGTCAAGCCACACTTCAACAGCCATTGACGCTCTATTATCTACCTCCTGTAGCTGTTGGATCAACTCTGGGGTCCAACAAGTGGATTCGCCCCCTTGAAAATGTGTCTTTTGATAGGTCAACTGCGCCAACCACTCATACAAGATGGTCAAAAACTCAAAGAAGAAGTACTTGTGGAGATTAGAATAAAGGTACCTTCCCATCCACTCTTCTATCGTTAATCCACGGTTCTGATTTTCTTCCGTTGCAAATTCTCGAGCCTTCTGGTCAAAACAATATTGAATCTCCGGTCTTGTCGGATGCCACAATATTTCCTCCTTCTCTGCGCACTATGGTCCCGGTAACAGAACCATTTGTTGACATAGATCCGTCAACAGGGGTTCACTCTCTGTCGACACCCTTAACTCAACAATCTCCTTGAGCACTGACCCAGACAGGTTTTACCCTACAGTGTGTGTAATGAGGAACAAGCTATATTCAAGGCTCAATAGTTGGATTTGATCTATGTTGAGTTTGGGATTTTATATGAGATTATCCCTAACGCGCCATGATCAAACTTTGATCCTAAGTTTAAACCTGGGCCACATGCCGATGGTATTGTTGGCTCCACAAGAAACTCTTCTTCTGGTTGGGTATGAAGAGTGTTTTGGTGGATTTTGTGGTGAAGTGCCTCGAGTGTCAGCAGTTTAAAGCAGACCATCAACATCTAGTCGGTGTCTTACAGCCTCATGATATTCCTATGACTAAATGGGAAGTCATTTCCATGGACTTCATTGTAGTATTTCCACTTACATCCTTAAGACACAACGTTATCTTGGTGGTGGTCAACAAATTTACCAAAAGTGCCCACTTCATTCCAGTCGGAGAAACTTATGATGTGACAAATGTAGCAAGGGTATTTATAAATGAGATTGTACATCTTCATGGAGTTCCAAAGAAGATAATTTATGATAGAGACCCTAATTTCACCTCTATATTTTGGACAAGCATGCATACAACATTAGGGACACAGCTAAACTTAAGCTCCACTTATCATCCCGAGACAGATGGGAAAACAGAGAGGGTAAATCAAGTAATGGAGGAAATGATTAGGATGTATGTTATGGATAAGCAAACATGATGGGAAAAATATATTCCTCTAGATGAGTTTCCATACAACAACGTTCATCACGGCTCCATTGGTATGCCTCCATATCAAGCATTGTATGGGAGGCCATGCATGAATCCACTCAATTAGGATAGGTTGGAGGATCGGGTTTTAATTGGACTTGAATTGATTCAGGAAATGGAGGAACAGGTGGTACATATTAGGCAGCGGTTAAAGGAAGCACATGATAGATAGAATAGTTGTGTCGATGTACAAAGATATGATAGAAGTTATGAGGTAGGGGATCATGTATTTATTCGCATCAGACCAAATAAAAGTACCATTCGGTTTGGAAAAGGGATGAAGTTGTCACCTCGCTTCATAGGGCCATTTGAGATTCTTGAGAGAATCGGACCGGTAGCTTATCGTCTTCCACTACCACCCCACTTGCACAGAAATCATAATGTATTTCATGTTTCGGTAATACAACATTACATAGTTGATGAGACTCACAAACTTCATTGGAAGGAGTTGCATGTCTCGGATGAGGGAATCTTCATGGTTGAACCATTACGTATACTGGATCGTAGGGTTTGACAACTCTGTAGTCTCCACGTAGACCAAGTTAAGGTCTAGTGGGACAGGTATAACCCAGGATCTGCTACCTGGGAGGATGTAGAGACTATGCATCGAGATTTTACCTCACTATTTTGACCATAACTTTGGGACGAAATTTCTCGAAGGGTGGGTGTATGCAACACCCCATATTTTGACTATGCTTGTTTAACAGTCAAACTTATTACACTATATTTTCTTATTATCTGTTGGACTAAACTAGACTAAGTAAACTATATTTCAGAATGTTAGACTTGATTATATGTTGCTACTATGTTTATGATGTTACTATGCATATGTGGATGCTCTAATTATGATGTTATCATTTTCATGATGTCACTATGATTATGTGGATGCTATGGTTATGATGTTATGATGTTATCATTTTTATGATGTTACTATGCTTATGTGGATGCTCTTATTATGATGTTATGATGATATCATTATCATGATGTTACTATGCGTATGCGGTTACTATGGTGTAGTTACTACAAGATTCCTTTATTTCATAACGATAATGTATGTTTGATTGTCGTTCTTGATAAAATGTGATATGATTATGTGGTACATGGATACCCACACATGATGTGATCGATTTTATGATTTTATGCAATGAAAGGAAATGATGTTGAAAATATGGACTAGTTTTTGATTAAATGTAGACATTGTTATGAATGTATGTTTGCAAAGTACTAACCCACAAGGCACAGGGGCTATGTAATAGTCGGATACGTGATATGAAGGGAGATGAAGTACATATTTTGCAGAGATCCTTAATTACCAAAGTGATGATACGATGACACATTCCAATAATATCGATAGCAACACAAAATGGTTTTGATAGGGTATAGACCCAGTATGTTGAAAGGGATGGATGTATTGCCCACCCTATGTCACTATGATACCCAGGGTCGTGGGAGGGATGTGTTGAGACATGCTCCCTAAGTTATTGTGATCACGATGGTTAGATGCCTACTAGGAGAGGCTAGGTCCGCTAGTTAGCCGATGCTACCTCTCTCAGGTTCTATGTGGTCAAGTCAATATAGGTAGCATCCACTTTTGTACTAGCAAAGGAAGGAAAGGAAGGATGCAAACATACGTTAGGATGGAAGGATATGCTAGTTAGTACTGTTGGGGGTCAGGTATTCCTTGATTTGATTTAGTGGTAGTAGGTACCCTTCCCCATGCTTGATTGATTAAACTAATATAAACACAAGATAAGGATATGAATCTTAAAGGCTTAATGGTTAAAATAGATGGGGATGCTAAAGAATTATGTTATATTTATGTGTGTTCTACTTGCATGAATGAATATTATTATTAATTAGCATGTATTCCTAGGAGAGATTGTGTTTTCTTATAGCACATTTCTGACCTATGCATACGCTGGCCATGCATGCACACTTTGCACATGTACACTAGTATCGATATACAAATACATAACATGTCGAATAATAGTATAACTTGTAGCAGGAAATTAGGATAGTTATGCATTGATCAAATTCAAATAATGGATGTTCAGTTGTTAGGGCATGTGTAAGAATAGGTCAATGAAGCTATTCGTTAATTGTATGTAGACATCATAATAAGCAATTAAGATAAGTGACATCAATAATAAGTACCGTTGATAAACATTAACTTTGGAAAGTTGTATGGTTTAACTATTAATTGTGATTAATTAAACCTGAAAATGTACCTTGATTATTAAGAAAAGTGTACTAGATTAGTGCTAGCGTACTTAGAAATTAAACAAATAAATGTTGATAATATTATTTACTATCAATTAATAATAACAATAAGAATATCATTATTATTATTATTATTATTATTATTATGATAAGTAGTAATTGATATTATTATTATTATTATTATTATTATTATTATTATTATTATTATTATTATTGTGTTACCATTAAACTAAAATAATTGTCCATCACAAAATCCATAAATGAATCTGTCAAAATTACTAGGTTCATGTTATAAAAAAGATTGATCGAAAACCTTGTAAAAATATTATTAGTTTATTGAATGTAACATTGAAGTCAAGATAGGATTCATTGAAATAAATACAAAAGTACTACCATGTTAGACAAAGAATCCAAGGTTATATTTTATAAATTAATCAAACAACCACTTCAATTTACGAAGAGTCAACCTGATAACTATTTAATTATTATTCTATTCAGCATATTAAACAAAGGATAAGGCTAATAATGGATCCATTGAGTCATGAAGGTCCTAAATTGGAAAGTTCAAGAATACTTAAATGATGTACATTCCATCCTTTAAATAAAACTAAACTAGACTTAATACCATTTAACTACCCGATAAAGAAATATAGAATAAATAATATTTTAATAGGAATTAAATGGTAAAACAGGTCATCAAAATGAATGTTTGGGGGGGAAGGCGGTGAAGGAAGGGAGGGGGGGGGGGNTTACAGGAGAAAGGTAGGGGGAGTGTTGTAACAAAAGACAGAAGAGAAATCTTGAGGAGGGGGTTAATTCAAGGATTGAAGATTGTCGAAAAGGAAATGAAGTTTCTCTCGGGATTATTGGTATGTGGGCTCGGGGGCTAGGAAACCCATCGATTTCCTAGGGACAACACGATAAGAGCTGGTCGGCAGGGTGGTTCATCCATTTTTGGTAACAAAGGCTTGGACGAATAAAGCTACGACATCAAGGGGACTATTTTCAACCTCATAATTCCATGTATTCTTCTGTTGTAATATTATGTTTTAGTAATTTAATGTTTAATAATAGTGCAGAAGTAAATATGCTTAGGAAATAGAAGAAGTAGATCTATTATAAATAGATAAATGACAGAATTATTAAACTGTTAGTATTTTCCTATGTTACAAATTTAAATTTTTAGAAAATTGATTGTTGTTAAGATTCTAACAAATATTATGCTACAACATAGGTAAACAAACAGAAACACAAACATAGAAACTAATAAAAACAACAAGAGAAAAATTCTATTTTTCTTGAAATTTATTAGAAACATCTCAGAATTAGCTCAGCCATTACAGAAAAGAGATTAGGAAGTTATGACTTAGTGCCCTACTAGAAGGAAGAAGCACTACTCATCCTATTAGAATAACTTATTTCTCCTACGCTGATCTACCCTTTGCTTGTAAATGTCATTGTTGATTTGCAATTTCTTCCTTACTTGCTCCTAGAACTCATGGATGTTGTCAGCAAAATCACTTGTGTCAACACTCTTTTGGTTGTCCAAATCTAGAAATGCAACCAAATATACCACACCTTTTGGCAATATTCCATAAACAATATAAAATGGACTCTTTCTGGTAGATCTATCCATCGAATTGTTATATGCGAACTCAACTTGGACCAATGCCAAATCCCATTGACTAGGTGTTATCCCTCGAATAGACACTTCTCTATTTGAGTGATGATACTAAGTTTTCTATCACACAAAAGGACAAATGGATTGAAGATCCATTTTTCTATAGATGATCATGGTCATAATCACTCACTGTTTACTCCATCTTTGTCTCTTTTTGTTGTGTGCTTAAGGAATACATGCATGTGTAAATCTAGTAACTCGCTTCCCACGCACTAGTTGATTGTATATATATTCAGCTAGTTTCTTTCATAAAATGTTGTACATGCGGATTGTCTAAGGGAAACTCGTGTGTCACATGTGGATTGTCTAAGGGAAACTCGCATGTCACACGTAGAATGTCTAAGGGAAACTCGTGTGTCACACACAAGTTCACTTTGTCCCACTAGTGTGTCTCTCCAAAATTAAATTAAATAAAAAAGAGATTAATTTAAAGGTGCTTGAGATCATTTTTGTAACCTTCCCACCTTCCCCAACTTCTTTATCCCCACAGCTGATATCCTCATTTTTTTCATAAAAGGATGAGAGAGGCTAGGAGAGAAGAAGAACACTTAACCTAAGGTTATGCTGGAAGATTTTGGTTAGGAAACAAGAGCAAGGAGACTTAGGTCATGGTTTCAAGGAGTCTATTAGCACTCGTGCTAAAGTTTTTGAATCTTCTTTAAATGGAAAGTAGGAAGCGATTACAGTAAGAAATTTTCCAGACTTGACAACATCGAGAGAGACCACCATAGGAACAGGCAGCATAGAGAAACAGAGGTTGAGGATTTCGCAACGATGTAGACACACCGAAGACTAGGCCACAAAGTTGTTCGAAACCCTTGGCTCACACCCCTTCCCAGTGGCCATGATCGGATGACAACCAAATCCATGGAAAGCGTACACCATCAAGATGGGAGATGCGGGGAACATAGAGTTACATTGAGAGCTAGACCTCCCGGAGGGCCCACCCAAATCAAATGGCCAAGATACCCCTAGTAGACAGATAAAAGACACAGAACCTTTGCGCTACCCTAACTTACGCAATGGATAAGGTAGGAGAGGTTCGCGAAATGGAGGAAGACCCTGCACAGTTGGACGCTGACAATCAGACGAGATTCTGATCAACGGCCTGGATTGAAGTCACGTCGAGAAGATACGCAGCAGATAATGGAAGGAGGCAATGCAAAACCACGTAGGGCCCTTCACCTCCAACAGAGGAGATACAACGACTTGATTAACCAACGACCTCGATTTGCGTCACGTTAGAAACATGCACGGAGGTTCATCATCGAACATATCACGAAGAAAGGGTGGTGGGCCACTCAGCCTGGAGGGAAGGAAGGTATCGATGACATCAACAATATCCTAGGCCTACAATCTCAGTTATCCGACACGCGTAATAATGGCAAGCACCAAAATGATTAGTTGGCAGGGCGCGTGCGTACGACTGTATACACTGTACCAAAAGGAAGCGATGCACATAAATTCTAGGCTGGCCGATGGAGCCACGAGGTGACAGACATCAATTCCACTTGCAATGAGATTCCCTGAGGACAATTATGAGCAAATCAGAAGGTCATTTCTAAAAACAAGGCCAGTGGATCACGATAAGAGCGGTGACACAGGTGATGTTTTCACGTAGTGAGTCCAAGCAAAGGCCCACATGACCATTTGTGTGTCATCATACCACTTGATGATGGTGCATGAGAGGGGCTGGTGGACCCTTACCACACTCCCACCTCTAGACTTGTTATAATGCCCAGGATATTTCGGAGGAATGAATTGAGCTAATTATATTATTTTATGAGGAACAAGGGTGACAAAGTGTCATTCTGTTGGAAGCCTGAGGACCCTACTAACAGGATTGCAATGAGTGCCTGTATTTCCTTGCGCCCTTCTAGCCGCTGAGCATGGCAGGGGATTTAAATCTTGTCCATTCCATTGCATTGCAACCATTCCAGCCATCGGGGTAGAGATGTTCATCTCATTAGAAGAATCCTCTAGCACAGGTGAGAACAATAGAAGGATGTTCATCACATTAGAACAACCTTTTGAGGATGGTGAAGACAATGTCGTCCTAGCGAAACACCACAACCCCGTGGGAGCAGCACCTGGGTTCTCCCACCAGATGGGTGTCCTGTCAAGGCCCTTGATCATGGTCATTATCTCTATGGTCGCAGCAGATGGGGGACATCGCTAGAAGAGATCGGTCAGAGCGAATGCTCAGATAGGAGAAGGGCGGACCTAGTGCCTCAATCATCTCTCATATGAATCCCACTTGTTAAATTTTGTGAGGAGGCGATGAAACCATGGAGGCATCATGTTATTAAGATGGCACTGCTCCATGGAGGAGGGAAGTACAAGAATGATAATCCATCTAAAGCTTGTTACAGTCGAAATCAGGATAGTCCATGTTATCCCCCATAAGTAAAGGCATGCCAGGGGAAAGAATTGTCAAGCGCAGATAAAGCATAAAACTTCGTGCCAGCTCGAATGACCGACAAAGCGAGTCATCAACCACAAATTGAATATGACGAGCACAAGCAGGAGGCATTAAGGAACCATTTCGACCAGTATGGTAAGGGAACGCATGCCAGGAGTATTTAAAGCCGTAAGATGTCGATACGTCACTATCAAGGAAAATCAATCCTGCATCCACAAGCCACAATGTCATTCCGATCAGCTTGCGTTTCATGACACGTTGCATGTTGATAAGATTGAGGTGAAGTTGCCACCTAATGCAGTTTGTTAAGATTTTGATATGATAATTCCCGGTTAGTCCCATACTATGTAACTATTTTTATAATACCTTGTTTCGGGATGTATTTGAGTAGTAGTCTACATTATAAATAGAACCTCCTCAAAGGAGGATAGAGGTTGGACTGATTTACATTTTTTAGGCATGAGCACTAGTTTGTAGCTCTGCAACAGTTTTTGGGAGGCATTAATGAAAATATTTAGCTGTGTTTATGAGATTCATCACGGTGCTTACATTCATTGTGTGCTTTCTCTTTTTATTTCATTTTCATGTGTGTTATTCTGCCAATACATTTCTAGATTAGCATGCAGGAATTTGCTCTATGTTAAGCACTCCTGCATCAGAAATCGTGTTTATAATGTGAATGTGGTAGTTTCTATGGAATTCATCCATCGATAGGTGCTCCATTTTAGTTGTCTCCCTTTGTCATTTCCACTAAAGGTGCTCTCAGAGATTCTCCCTTGATAGACGCCTCTGCGCTACATCAGGCTCTTTCCTTTTTTTGCTTACCATCGATTTAAAGATATTTTGTTGAATGCTATGCTTAATTTGCCTCATATCGTCGAAGAGAAAACCCTTTTCTTTATCTGCTGTAATGTCCTTGAATATTTTCAGGTTTTGAATCCATCGCCAAATGGTTTTTATCTTGTTTGTTTGTTCAACCCATTTTATTTTGTAACTATCTTGTTACTAGCATAAATCTAGTCTTATGCATGCTCTTTAAAGTTTAAATGTGTATGTGAAGGTTACTATGACAAGAAAGATCCCTCTCTGACTGCCTTGGCTAGAAAGCAGTCTAAAGTTTGGTTGAAATTGTTACCCCCGTGACTTCCTACAACAACCATAGGAAAAATTATAGGGTGCTAACAGAGTCAATGTTAGACTCTGGTATAATTGTACTTGTTCCAAGTTACTCGATTAATAAAGAGATCTTTCACTTCCACTAAGTTGGGTACACTTTTGATCTTTAATGAATTATGTTCGTAGATTTTGATTTCAGTATTAAGTTTCAATTTATTTCTTATACATGTTTCAAATTTATGACAATCAAAAGTGTTTGAGGAAGGTATCTTTTCTTGCAGGTCTTGGAGCAACAAATTGGAGATTGGTGTGAAAGGAGCACAAATCTAAGACCATCTTTCATAAATAAGGTATCTAATATCTATCACTCAAACCCTTTTTCTTTCTCTCATATAATTTATGCTTGTTTTGAGTCTAGTTTGTAGTTGTTTCAGTTTGAGTATAATCTAGTATGTTGGTGACCTCCACAACCCCAGCCATAGGAATAGTTATTAAGAACACTAGGATTCTTCCCACTCAAACTCCTCAACAAATTCCCTAAAATTTGTTTCACTAGTTCGATCTGTTCATCTGTATGAGGATGACATGTCAAATGTGTATAACAAATCTAAGCCTAATTTCTTCTAGAGTGTCCTCCAAAAATTCCCAAGAAATATTTTATCACGAACTGAAGTAATGCTTCGTGGTAATCCATGCAATTCGACCACCTCTTTGAAAAACAACAAAGCTACTTCACTAGTATCACTAGTCTTCTTGCATGATATAAAGTGTGCCATTTTGGAAAGTATATCCACAACTACCATCATTGAATCATCCTTTCTATGTGTCATAAGAAGTCCTCAGATAAAAATCCATACTTATGTCTTCCCATGGTCATTCAAGTACTAGGAATGGAGTATAGAGTCTTGTTTTTTGACTTTTGCCTTTTGGCTAGTTGACAGATCCTACAATATTCAACAAACTTTCAAACATATTTATTAATGTAGGGACAAAAGCACCTCTTCTTTAACAAGGTTTTGGTCTTATCAAACCCAAAGTTTCCTCCTAAACCACCACTATGAAACTCTTTAATGAGATTCAACCATATGGAACTTCTCAGAATACACAATTATTGGTTTTTAAATAAAAAATCTTCTTCAATATGGTAATCCAAATATGGTGTGCGGTCTAAACTCCAAGGCTTTTTATATGCCTTCCAAGCTTCTAAGAAATTTGCATCTCTTTCATACAATTCCTTTAGACAATTTAAACTTACCACTTCTACCAACATGGTATTGAGTAATGTTGTCCTCCGACTCAATGCATCAACTACTTTATTGGAATTTCCTGACCTATGTTTCAGCACAAAAGAATACATTTGCAAGAATTCAACCCACATAGTATGCTTTTGATTCAACTTACCTTGGTTATTAATGTATTGCAAATCTTTGTGATATATGAACAAGACAAACTCTTTCAACGGTAGTTAATGTCGTCATTTCTTCAAGGCTTGCATAATAGCATAGAACTCCTTATATAAACCAGAGTATTTCTTCTTGGAATCATTCAACTTCTCGCTGAAAAATGCAATGGGTCTTCCTTCTTGACTCAAAATTGCTCCAATTGTTTTTCCACTTGCATCACAATCAACCCGAAACACTTTATTAAATTTTGTAATGCTAACAGTGGTTGTGTTGTTACTCTCCTCTTTAATTCCTCAAATACCTTTGCTTCTGCAACAATCCACTGAATCATGCCCTTCTTCATACATTCTATAAGAGGTGTATATATTTGATAAAAAAATTGATTGACCTTCCAATAGAAGCTAGCCAATCCATGGAAGCTTCTCACATTGAATGCACATCTAGGTGTTGGCCATTCGAGAATATCCTTCACTTTATTGAAATCCATTTCCAGTCCTTCTTTTCAAATCACAAAACCCAGGTACACCAACTCTCGTTGCATGAATGTACATTTATTGAGGTTTATGAGTAATTCATTCTCCTTCAAACGCTGCAACACTGCTCTAACATGCTCAACATTCTTTGTTTTACTCCTGCTAAACATCAATATATCATCCAAACACACAACCATGAAGTTACCCAAAAATGGTTTCAATACTTCATTCATCAATCTCATGAACATGTTTGGTGCATTAGTTAATCTGAATGACATCAATAACCATTCAAATAGTCAATCCTTTGACTTAAATGCATCCTTCCATTCGTCACCTTCTCTTATTGAATTTGGTGATAGCCACTTCAAATCGATCTTGGTAAAGTATTTTGCACCACTAAAGCAATCCATAAGGTCATCCTCTCTGCAATGGAAATCAGTGTTTGATGATAATATTATTTATGGCACGCTCAATACAGATTCACTATTCTCTTTTTTTCTTAGGTGTCAATACAGTTGGTACTGTCTAAGGGTTCAAGCTCTCATGAATCAACCCCCAGTCAAGCAATTCCTGCACTTGCCGATCCAGTTCTTTGCTCTTTGCTGGATTCATTCGGCAAGGCACCTTCTTTGGTAAACTTGATCCTGGAACCATATCAATTTGGTGTGATATGATACACAAACGAGGTAACCTAAGTAGTAATTCTTATACAACAATTTCCTTAAATCTTTCCAGCATGCATTGTATCTATGATGGTATTAAACCTTCTCTTTCAACCTTCTAGACTTCTTATGGAAATCAAACCAAATAACATCCACTCCATTTCTGCTCCTTCAGCAATTCTTTGGCTAAAAATAACATGATGCAAATATTACTTCTACACACATCCATGTTGCAACTATTATTTTTAATCCCATCATCTTCATGAAATGGAATCAACTTATAACTTTGTCAATTTTGAACAAATTCATAATAATTGTCCATGGTATCGTGGAACATTTTCCAGTCAAATATCCAAGTTCTCCCAAGAAGAATGTGGCACGCATCCATCTCTACCACATCACATAGAACTTGTTCCTTGAAATCCCCAATTTGAAAATTTAATAGGCAATGCTCAGTCATTGTTACTTGTTGGTCTTTATGCATCCATGAAACTCTATAAGGGTTAGGATGTGGTTCACATTTAAAAATCATTTTTCTCTTGACTTCAGTGGAAACCAAGTTTTCATTGCTACCTCCATTAATGACTAAGTTACAACATCTGCCATGGAATTTACATTTTGTCTTAAACACTATTTTCCTCGGTGCGGGCTCCCCTATTAAATTATGCTTCAGTCTTAACAATACTCTTCAAAACATCATATTTTCACCTCGTTCTTGTTGAAGTATAGTAACATTATCTCCAACCACTGATGCTTCATCATCCACTATAATTTGCGTTTTAGCATCACATATTTTACTGAAACCATGTTTCTTTGGTCATTTTCATGTTTTATGACCAAATCCACATCTATAACAAGTAATTACATGCTTTCCCCTTCCTCTTCAAAACCCCTACCTCTACCAGCTTCATTTCCTCTGGAACTTGGGTTGCTTGTAGCTTCATCTTCCTTCTCATTTTCTTTAACATTGCTTGCTCTGCCTCTTCCTCGTGGACCTTTTCCTATAAACTTTGTGTCGAGTCTTTATTTCAACCTTCTCTTCAACCTTAAGGGAAACTTGGTAAGCCTCATCCGCAGTATAAAAATAGTGTGTACTCATCTCAGCCCGAATAACATATTTCTATCCATTCACGTATCTAGCCACACGCTGATACTTTGTCTCATTAATGCCCAATATGAGTGATATCCTGAAGAACTCTTCACTATAATCACACATAGAAACATCCTTTTGCCTCAGATTTTGAACTTGTCTACACAAGTTTTGTTGATAGTCCACATGCAAAAACTTCTATTTGATTTTACTCACCATCTTCTTCCAAGTTCTGGTCTTTTCCAACCTACGATCAACTCTATGTTTCTGCAACAAGTCCCACCAAAGGGATGCATGTCCTTTCAACTTTGTGATGGAAAAACAAACTCTATTTGGATCATGAACATCCTCATATTTGAAATATCTCTCAAGCTCTCCTATATAGTCAATAAGAGTTTCAAATTTCAGACTTTCATCGTAGCCTGAAACTTCAACTTTTGCACTACCTCTATCACTTAAAATAAGATATCAGATGCATAGTTGGGTCCATATCCTCATTATGTGGTTCACACTCAATATCCACTTCATATTTAGAATCAGCTTCAGCATCCCCATCTCTTATGTGTTCTAACTCTTCTATTCTTCCATGTAAATCTTCACATTCTTCAATCCCTGCACCTCCACGTGCTACCCCTCTCCTTCTTGGCATCATTCTCACAATTCCCCTGGTAATTCAAACCCTAAATACCATACACAACCTCAATATAAATGATTATTCACCACTTGTCTTCATTACTTAGAATGTTGATACACCACCAAACTCAGGGTATTCTCCAACCCACTTCCAGGAACTATCATGCAATCATCCCAAGAGTGTTTGTGCTCTGATGCCACCTGACACAAAGGCAGGTAGCTGCAACAAGACTAGTTATAGAACCTAACCCGACTCTCAAAATACACAAGGGAAAATCCTCATACTATTATTAAATGAAATGCAAAACAACACAAAGAGTTAATTTCTTGATTCCAATAGAATGTGCACAGACTTTTATTGATCCCAACAAATAATTACATGAGTAACAACAGATACTGGCATGATTAACAACATTCATCAAATGGCTACTCATGTTGTTTTAACAGCTCTAAAATTGTGAGGTGGATGGTGTCTATGAGTTAGTATGTTGATACTTTGTTTCAGCTTTGTCCTTCACATTGTTCATTGACTATATATGTTCCTCCAATGTGTCCTTCACTACCTCTCCTTTTGTGTTGAACCAATCACCTATGTTCATTGCTTCGATTTCTTTTTTAAACTTGGTGGTCTTCCCTTGAATAGATTTCCCTTCCTCTACCAAGATCAAGCAGTTACCAAAACCGTTCACCTTCCTCAACCATCGTTCGCTTCCTTCCTTTATTATTTGGCATAACAATTTTCCTTATGGACATAGTTACTCTACCCAAATGTGGTTGCGACTAAATAGGAGTGAGTGTCAGTAGGATCAAACCAGATGTGTGCAGTTACAAGGTACAATTCCATCACACACAGGAGTTATAGCATAAGTAACAACATGATATAACGGAACTGAGTAACAACATGGGAGAGTGAAACACAAGTCAATCTAATTGATAAACAAATGGACCAATAACATGAAAACATGATCCTTTTTCAAATTATTATTTACAATGCAGAACAGAAATATTTTTGGGTGATGTGGATTTCCCGAACCCAAGGATTCTCCCGCATCACTTTTTATGTGCAATGTTTAATTGTGACCATCCAATATAGCTTGGAATTAAAAAAATATGTTCATGACATGTTAAAACCCAAGCCTAAAGGGTTATATTCCGCTGTACAATCTCATTTAGTCTTACATCTAAATTAGTGGAGCTTGAAATATTGTAACAATCCCTTTCAAAATCACAAAGCATGCATGTGAGACCCCTTGGTGTTTTACCTTAATAAACCCATAACTCTTCAATCTTACTTCAAATCCAAAAACTACTTATTGAATGTAGTAGACACCAAGATAGTCTAGATAAATTGGGAAGCAAAAATTGCCTTGTATGAAATATTTTAATTGAGGTTTTCATAGTTGCAGACCTGAAGATCAAAACCCATTTATTGCATTGAGTTTGTATGCCCAAAAATTTCAGTTTAGCCCTTCCAGTTGCCAAAACTCAACTTGACGGATCTCCAAAAATGTGCATAAAGTGCCTTGGAGACAAGCACATATTTTGCCCCGATAACTACTTTGTTGAAATCAAAGTTTATTCATTCATATTTAATGCATGTAATATGGAATTTGAATTGGATGCTTAACATGGTTGATTTCTTGATCCATAAATCGCATTTTAATTTGTTGAAACCTTTAGATGCCAAATGCATTTATGGGGAAAACATGGTAAAATCATTGTTTTGACCCAAAACTTACTTGCAAGAGAGTCTAGTGATTGGGAGTGCATATGATATGCTTAGATGAATTTAGAAATCGAACTCCCCCTTGTGGCTTTGGCCATATCTTTGATTTTATCACTTTATTGAATCATTATCACCATGCTTGATATCACGTTTATGACATCTATACCTTGAACCCTATGATACAATTGTGTGGACTACATTGTTCTAATGTTTCATTGTTGGAAACAACTTGATTTTACTATGATATTATTTAAATCCTCATTTTTTATTGCTCGTTAATCGGTAGCTCAAACTATGTGTAATCTTCCATCATTTTTCCAACGCCAATGATGTTAACGTGTCCTTAACTTTGACTTGTAAAAATTAAGCATGAGAATCTACACACAAGGACATGGAAGCACATCAAACCTTCAAATAATATAATCCATTGATTACTTAAGTGCATTAATTAACCAAGACAGTATCATGTAGAGGCAATGTCATGCAAACAAGATGCAATCCAAAACACAACCGTGCATAAGACAAGCAAATGAAACTATCATCAATGTACAAGCTAGATTCCTTTAAGTGCAATCAAACTAGATCAAGACATGATGAAAAATGCAAGTATGCTTTTAATCACAAGGTAAATCCAATTGATAGTATGGCCAATCATCTATGCAACTCAAAATACCATCATAAAAAATCAAACAAGTCAAGAAATGCATGCTTGAAGATGAAGTTTAAAGTATGAAATTATTTAAAAAGGGGGGGCCTAAGTCTATTGATTTAGGGTTTGTTGGGACCTCAACAAAACCCAAGACATTACGAGAGGATATAGATAATGATAAGTATTACAAGGTTAGAACATGTGATCCCATGAGATGCATAAGAGTAGATAATTCTAAGTATTACACGGTTAGAACAAGTGATCCCATGATATGCATAAGAGTAGGCCTAACAAAAAAACAAGAGAGGATTATATATATATATGCACACCCTCCTACAGGTACTCAAAGATGTATGATAGGAAAACCAACTAAACTAGAGTGATGTATAAAGTGTTGATATAACTAGAATAAAAGTGTTAACATGCTTCCTTTATGGGGAGCATGGACATTATGCATAAGGAAATGTTTAGAAAAAATAGGAAAGGCTAAGGTTCTTGGACAAGTTTAGAGAATTCTAAACATGGGAAAGGCAACATATATGTCAATGGAACATAGAGAACCATGGTAAATCACAAAAGTGAGATGGAAAATATGAAGAATGATCATGTAACCAAACTTTTATAGGTTGTTGGTGTGCATAAAAACAAATGTGATGAGCTTCTCATACCAGATAATGTAATTTAAACTATAAGGGCACTATAGTTACCCTAACTTCTATTTTGTTTTGAGGGAATCATGTTCTCCATGATTAGGTATGTATGTGCATGCCAATGATTAAATATGTACTAGATATGAGAAATGTTTTGTTGGTGTGGGTCTATAAATTTTATATATGCATCGTGTTTTGAAAATATGTATATATGTGTTTGCATTTTCACCTAAATGTGTACAAAGCACAATTTTGTCCCATTCATCTTATTGTAATGTGATGTTGGCTAATGTGAAAGGTGCATATAAGAAGAAGAAAAATTGTTTGGATGGTTGGTGAAGGTCCTATTGGATATCCTTACAAGGCACCATAAGATCTGGTAATATTAGGTAATTATACGAATAAGATTCTACAAGTGTTTTCCATTTGCTTAGATTTACTTTGTTTAGATGTATCCAAAAAAAGACTTTCCACGATGTGAAACTAGCAATGTATGCACAAATATTCCCTAGACCATAAAAGGGTGGCCACGAAGAATTTTTTCATAGGCCTATAAATAGGTGATAAGGAATGCATTTTTCATAGCTCTATAAATGGGCGACAGGGAAAGATGTGAAGATCATATTCCCTAAACCTGTAAAAGGGTATAAAGGAGGGAACTGTTACTAAATCCATAAATGGGGCACATGATAAGTTGATGCATTGTTTCCTTGTTTAGCTATGTTCAAACAATGTATTCCTAAGTTTGTATGGGATCTAGTTAGGTATATTAAATTTGTGCCCTTGATTGGTTATGCCCCAACAAGGTAGACCTAAGGATTGCTAAATTTAATTAGATAAAGCTAGTTTGCACCCTTAGTTACTTATAATCCAACCAGTTAAATTTATATCTACTTGGGGTATAGTGAGGCAAAGTAATTTAACATCTTTCATTGATTATGTTACAACACTACAATGCTCGAAATAATTGAGCGGCTAGTCAAATAGAATAAATTTGCACCCTTGGTTAAGTTACAACTAAGAAGGTTTAAAACTAAATCGTTCTTGTTAGGTATATTAATTTGTACCTTAAATGGTTAATAAATAAGGAAAGTTATTCAACTAGAAAACCAACAAGGGAGAATAGCCACAAAGGGGCTAGTCCATGTCTTACTTGTAGATGTAGCAATGAGATTGGACAATGCAAAGAATTCAAAAGATATTTTCATAGTTAACATGTTTTGAAAAGACTTGTGGTACCAATGCAATCTCAATATAACTAGATTTTTCTTACACTAAACAGAATAGTGGATATTCACTCAATCATCATTTATAATCACCATCCAATTGTTTGCATCTTTAAATTGTGTTCATTACAACATAGGTTATTTGTCCCTTTGGGTTTTTCAATTGGAGTGTACAACTAACATCTTGGATTTGTCATTTGACTAATTGTTGGACATGAATTTTGATTTCAAACATAAGTATATATGTTCTTTGTATGTATGGACAATATGTCTAAATAGAGTGACATGCGTCCAAATAATTGTCTATAAAATTGGAATTTCAAGTAACCAAGTAGCAAACCAAATCCAAAATAGAGACACTTTCAAACTCTAAGAATATGATAAAAAAAACACACGTGCACACACACACACACACATTTTTCAAAGTTAATATTGTTTTCACTAAATTTATCATCAATATTTACTTCATCTCCTACAAGTATACGAAGCAAAATATCAACATTAAATTATTTAAAACTAAACTATAACATAATCGTTTATACATTTTAGAAATAATTTTAAATCATTTATTTTTACTTATACTTAAGGGAAAAAGAGACATATACAAACAAATTGGCAAGGTTGAACGCCCTATAGAAAAAATTAGGTATCCTAATTGTGAAAGATCGATATTCCATGTTGAGTCACACTTGAATCCTATAAAAGACATATCCTATATCTCACATGATAGCAAAATGTTATACGGCATGTTAAACCTTAAATGATGATGCAATAAATAATGCAGGGCCAAATAAAACTAAAACATGCATAAGTATGAATTGCAAATTGGTTGTACATTTCATGGATAAGTATTTGTAGTCCTTTGGTTATGTTCTGGCTATTATTTGCAACATTGAAAGAATGGAAGAACACAACGAGCTGGAACCGACTCACTTGAGACGCCATGGGCCCTCCTCCTTCTGGATCTTCCCCCAGAGAAGCTTCGTCGTCACCTGGATCTTTCCTTCTAGGCCTTAGTTTCCTCCACCCCTCCTCCCCCTACTTCGTTTCCCCCTACCTCTTCCTTTTTCAAACACGTTGTTGTGCCCAAAATCTAGATCACGTCTGCAGCCTCATGGATGAAAGCTCTTGCTTTGAGCGATCAAGGACTCATTGGCCAGTTTTCAGGGATATGGCCCTTGCCAAAATCCATGGAGATATGGATCTCTAAAAACGGGATGCCTCTCATTGCTGGAGGATTACAACATTGTTTTGAGGCAAAGGATTTTACACCTTTTTTATTCGAAAACAAGGAAGATAAAGATCTCATTTTTTGAAGTGGATCTTACTTCATGGAACCAAGAGGTCTCTACCTCAATCAATGGAATCTCTCCATCGAACCAGAAAAAGGTGTTCCCTCAACAATGTCGGTTTGGGTTCGTCTGCCTCATTTACTCCTTCACTGCTAGAACGATGAATCCCTCCAAGCTATTGGAAACTCTCTAAGAAGATTCGTCTTCAAAGCTTAACCAAAAGGCTCTCTATTCTCTTGTGCTAGGATCTGCGTGGAAGTATATCTAGAGAAAGGACTACCGAAAGGAGTAACTCTATTCATGGATGGATGGGAATTCTTTCAGAAGGTATATTATGACCAAATCCCCTTTAAATGCAGAAAATGCCATGAATATGGACATTTCGTAAAGAACTGCCCTAAATCTACTTAGGAAGAAGCGGAGAAAAATCACGAAGAGGAATGGAAACAAATCAAAAGAGGGAAAAAGAACCCTACCCTTGCTAATAATAACCCTAGAAAATGACAAGAAAAAACTCAAAACCAACCCACAAAGAATAAGGGAGCCTCTACCAGCAATCAATTTAACTCTCTCCAGACTGAAGAAGGAGAAACCCCAGATATTGAAAACCAGACAAACGAAGATAGAATAGAAGATAACAAGACACAGTCCCCTAATACACTCTCTCCACCAATTGTTGAAGAGATCATTGTAAAAACACCTAATGGATCAGCCTCCCCTGGAGGAACCTGGGAATATATGCTGGCAACCGATGAAGAGATCATTGAAAAAGCACCTGATGGATTAGCCTCCCCTGGAGGAACTTGGGCAGAAATGGTAAATCATAGTAGAATGAATCCAAATTCTTGAACTCCAGGTCAATCGTCATCTCAAGAGACTTAGGAAACAACAGATCTAGGACCATCCCTAGCCACGGGGGGAAGAAAATCTCAAAGACAACATCGAGAGCAAGAGACAGAGAGAGAAATAGAACTAGGAAGACAACTAAGCAAAGAGGACACAAAACTTCTCCATAATGTCAAATCTTATGGAATCAAATATTTTAGATCCCAAGCAGGATCTCACACATCCAATAAATGAAATATTCTCTCGGAATTGCAAAGGCTTGGGATGCTTAATCAAGGTGGAAGCCTTGGAAAATATCTTAAAATCTGAGAAACCAGACATTCTTCTAGTTCAAGAGACTAAGATGTCAGAAGAGTAGGTAATGAATCTTTCATGCCTCTTCTAGAAAAATAGTGTTGTAAATGCCATTAGCTCCAGAGGTGCCTCAGGTGGAATTACAACTTTCTGCAGAATAGATAAATACAAAATGAGACTAGCAAAAGAAAACACTCATTGGGTCTTAGTAGAAATTCAAAATAAAAGCAATCAAGACTCGATATTTATTTGTAATGTGTATGGACCTACACATTATAGACATAAGTTGTCCTTTTGGGACTCCTTACTCTCAATAAATTCGGATCTACAAGGGAAAGACATTATCATAGCTCGGGATTTCAACACTACGAAATCAAGTATGGAAACAAAGAGGAGGCTCGATCATAAGGGATCCCTTTGGAAAAAATATTGAAGATCTAATGGTAGATCTAGACCTTTTGGATACCATGCCCGAAATTGGAAATATACTTGGAATAAAAAGTGGACAAGACCATGCCACATCACCGCAAGACTTGATCGTTTTTTGGTGAGTACTTCCCTTCTTCAAAAAGTCTTACTTCCATCTTCTTACATTATTTCTTCAGCTGCCTCTAATCACAAACCCATATCCCTTTCCCTTGCCCCTATCACTAATATTGGCCCTATCCCATTTATATTCAACCCTATTTGGCTACACAATGTCAAGAGTCTCGATATAATTCATTCAACCTAGAATTCCACCTTCTCTAGTTCCCCAGCTTCATCTGGGAATCAAAACTCAGGGTTGTCCATTCTGCTTTGAAAAATTGTGCTAACTCCTCCTTCACTGATCCCTTCATCATCAAAAACAAACTCCAAGAAGGACTTGACTCTCTCCACTAAAAAATGGAACGTGAAGAGATTACTTATGGATCCATTGCCCAAGAAAAAGCTCTAAACCTTGAAATTTTAAGAGCGTCTAGACATGAGGAAGAGGAATGGAGAATAAAATCTCGCCAACTTTGGCTAAAAGGGGGAGATAAGAATACTGATTACTTTCATAAATAAACAAAGACTAGAATGAGCTTCAATTTCATCAAAGAATTGAAATATAGCAACAATAAAAAAAATCACTGGTCAGGATGTTATCAAAAAGTTGGCTCTGCAACATTTCAATATTTTATATTAAGATAGTGGAGATATAGAACCTATCTCCCAAGTTGATCTTCTTTTAGGCATTCACCTTGACATTTCTGTCAAAGAGAACAAGGAGCTTGAAAAAACTATCATAAACCATGAAATTATTGAAGCAATCTAGACCCTTCATTGTGGCAAATCCACGGGACCAGATGGATTCACGATCAATTTCTACCGAGCTACCTAGGACATCATCAAAGAAGACTTAAGAAGAATGCTAAACTGGACTAGGAAAAAAGAAAAAATCAGAGGAGCCACAAACTTGACTTTTTTTGCCTTAATCCCTAAAGAAAAAAATCCCCTGTTGATAGAAATATTATGACCTATCTCCTTATGCAACACCTCCTATAACATTCTCACCAAAATTCTCGCCACTAGAATGAAAAATATCATGGCTAAAATTATCTCAGATACGCAAGGAGGATTCATCATTGGTAGACAGATCATGGATAATATAATCATCATTCAAGAAGCTATCCACTCCATCCTGGAATGCAAACAACAAGGTATGGAAATCAAGATGGATATGGAAAATGATTTTGACAGCATCAACCATTTCTTTTTGTTTGAGATCATGCTTAGCATGGGTTTTTCTAAAAAATTTACAAGATGGATCAAATCCTACATCAACAATCCTTGGATCGCTACCCTCATCAATGGTAGGCCTGCTGGATTCTTCCAAGCCTCTCAAGGGATTTGTCAAGGTTTCCCGTTATCTCCTTTCCACTATCTTATAGTAGAATAATCTTTAAGCAGGAAGTTACAATCCCTTCAAGATAGCGGAGAACTCAAAGGATTAAAAATTGCCAGAGGTGTTAAAGATGTTAATCATGCTTAGTTCACAGATGATACAATCCTTCTTGGAGGGGCCTTAGTTACAATCGCTGAAAGGTTCAGAGGAGCCCTTTCCATCTTTCTCAAAGCTTCAGATGGAAAAGTAAATGCTTTAAAAACCAAAATATATGGTTGGAACTGCCTTGAAAGAACTATGGCTAGCATATCCAGGGCACTAGGTTACAAAGGCAACACAAATTGGAACTCTTTCAATTATCTTAGTGTCCCTATCCACAAGGGAAAAAAGAAATCTTCAGACTGGAAAGGATTGGTTGAAAAGACAAAAAAAAATCTACTCTTGGGGAGAAAAATGGCTCAATCCTGCTTGAAAACTCATTCTCATCAACTCCATTATTGCAGCCTACCCTATTTACTCCTGCTTGATTTCCCTAGCTCTAAATACGATAATCCAGGACATCACAAAGGAGATCATAAACTTCCTATGACAAGGTGTAAAATCTAGTGGCACTAGGAAATTCCACTTCGTTAACAGGGAAATGGTTTGCATCCCTAAATGTTGTGGGGGAGTGGGAATCAAAGATTTAGGAACAATGAATCTTGCCCTCGGAACTAAAATATTATGGAGAATTGTTTCAGAGAAGAAAGCGTGGTGGAAGGATATTTTAAGGAAAAATTATCTTAGAGGAAAAAGAAAAAGATGCCTTGATGAATTCCCCTCTTTTAAGAACGGCTCTCTAATTTGGAGATTATGTCAAAACACAGCCTACATCATTCAAAATAGCCTGTGTTGGTCTCCTGGAAATGGCAAACAATTTTGTCTATGGGAAGACAATATCAGTCCTTGTTCTCCTTCAATTCACTTAGACACCTTCACGGATCTCAAAATCTGGATGGATCTTTGAAATATCTCCACATTTTATGACATCTCGAATTGGAATAATAACAACATATGGGCGGGATGGAAAATACTTAAAGTCCCATAGCATTTAAACATGGACTACTCAATGCTGCAAATGATTCTACAAGGCTCAGCTATGTTTCATCTCAATTTAGCAGACTCCAAATGTTGCAGAAATTTGGGAACCTACTCGGTTAAAGCCAGCTACAATACCATCCAAAATAACATCAGAAAAGAATCTATCTGGGTAAACGTCTGGAGTACGGACGACATTCCCAAAATCAATTCCTTTTGGTGGATTTTAGCACATGATAAAATCCTTACAGCTGAGAATTTAAAATAAAGGGGAATCAAAGGACCTTCCCGCTGCATTCTCTGTAAAGATTTGGAAGAAACTTTGGAGCATATTTTTTCTGGAATACCCCTTTGCTAATGAGGTATGGTGCATAGCCCTTAAAGAGATTCAATTTAATATTATTCTTCCAAATAATTGGAAAGAGCTCTTCGCCTGCTGGAAATACTTTTACCAAGGATCTCTATTTAAGAAACCTGATTTATCTAGAGCACGGGCTTCTCTTCCTAAGTATATATGTTGGAAAATTTGAACTAACAGAAACAAGGGAATCTTTGAAAATTTGATCCTTCCTCCTACCAAAGTATCCTCTTCAGCAAAAGCTTTATGGACCAAAGCCCTTCTCTCCAAAGGTTTAAGGCATATACATCTCGAACCTTTAACTTTTAAAGAAAAAAGTTGAATCTCTGATCTTCTCTACCCTCCAAATCCAATCCCAGGAGGCCCTTACTAAAAAAAACCTAATTCTCTAAGATGGTATATTCGAATGAATCTGGAAATCTACACAGCTGGTGGACAAAGTTGGACTGTCATTCTCTATTCTTCGATGGTGCCTCTAAAGAAAAACCTGAGCTAGCAGGTGCGGGAGGGGTCACTTTTTACCATGGGAGGGAACAGACAGAGAGATTATGCTTGGGGATTAGGGAAACAATCAAACAACTATGCAGAATGGCTCTCATTCACCAAGGGGTTGGAAATTGTAAACACTCTTAAAATCAAAGATATAGCAGTTTTTGGAGATTCGATCCTGGTCATTAGAAAGGCTTGAAAGCTCACCATGAATTAAAAACTCCCTCTACAAAGTTGCATCATATCTTTAATAATCTTGTCAATGATCTCAATGATGCCAACTTCCTCCACATTCTTTAAACAAACAATCATTTTGCAGACCAAATGGCGAATAAGGGGGTGCAACTAGATTTTGGTTACATTGTTTGCAATGGGAAAAATATCGACCGTTGTTGGGTTCCTTGATTCAGGAGCACTTTTTTTTTTTAGACTTAGAAGAAAATGAAGTCTATGCTACACTTGGAATTCAATATAGCTGCAAGCTAATTTTTGATATGTTTAGTTTTTGTATTCTCATCCTTGGGAAATTTGTAAGAAAATATAGTCATCACAGACCAGGACTCTTCTGAGATAAACTACATTTTGTAACTGAAGAACGGGATGTTATGGTCTCATAATCCCTCTAGATTCAGTCCATTATTCTTCCTCTGTAATTTTTTGCTTCTCTTTTTAATATAAATTCTCCTTAACTGTTCTTGTTAAAAAAAAAATTGATGATACTATATCGAGTTAGAATGAATTTGGCGCTCCAAGAAGATTTTGAAACCGTGAAAAGAGCCTGGTTCGCTTTCTTTGGAGGTCTTGGATTTGTCTTTGTTTGCAAGATCATCCTGCTATTGGATTTTGTGTGGATCCTCCCAAGTGTCTGCGACTTTTCTAGGATTTTTGGGGTCTGTCAATTCCTTTAAGATTTACGATCCTTGGCCAAGAGTGTCTCGTGAGACATCACATACAACCTCTGCACAATCTAGGTTGTAGGTTTGTTTTTTACTCTTTTTGGATCAAGCTTCAAGGATTACTGCTGCTGCATAGTGGCTCCGTCCCTTTGGTTATCTCCCTGTTTTGGTCAAGTGTTTGCGCGTTAGGGAGCATTTTTTTTCAGGATTTTTGGTTATCTATGGATTCTTCGAACAAGAAATGTTGGTTTCTTGATCCTTTTCATTATGGGTTTTCTTTTGGTTGTGTGAGCGCTCTGAATCATGGACTTCGGAGGGTATCCACCCCCTCCTCTTCCTCCAGAGATTGTTTCCTTCAGAATATTAGTTGTCTCATGCGGCAAGAGGAAGGGTATCCCTATAGTGCAGTAATTCGTGAAGAAAGCAGATATTCCATCTATCGAATTGCCTGCAGAACAACCTTGTCGGACCGCTCTGAATCTATATAAATGTGGAATTATTGGGAAATTTACTAGTCTCTGTCCTTCTTCAAAGGAAATCTATGGATGGGATCATTGAAATTGGATATCTCTGGTTACTAAAGGAATCCACAATCATTTGGTTAGCAGAGGGGACTATGTCTTTGTGTTTGATTCAGCTGAAGATAGAGATATTATTTTTCGAAATGGTCCATCTTTTATGGGTCCTCAGGGGATCTATCTGAATAAGTGGACTCCTGATTTTGATCCTACTCAGGACGTTCCTTCTGTATAAATTTGAAGGAAATATCAATTTCTCTTTTAGACATTTCATCAAACATCTTGCATGCATGTCTAGATCTATTGTTCATCAGAGTTATGATTTACTTCATTCTTGAAAAGTAAATCTACAGATAACTAGAAAATGGATACTCAAGCATACACCCAAACCAATCTAGTTGAAGATAAATACACATAGAGAACACTTAGAAATTTAGGGCAATGCCCAGGGAAAAACCCCCACCTCCATGGGGGAAAACCCGGAAATAATTTTATCAAGAGTGCATTTTCAGCAAAGAGAACAACTAGAGCAAATCTGAAAAAATGCATTGGGAAATGTGCATCAAAATAGAAATAGAATACCAGCAATAAATAATGTTGTACGGCTGAATGTACAGCCTTCTTCCTCTTGCTAAATTGCCTTGGAAAACGTGCCAATGAAATACCTTGATTTCTGTGCCAGAAAACTTCAGCAACCAGTACAGTAGCTTCCTCGATTTCTGTGCAGCAAGGTACAACAACTTTTGAACAGCAATAAATGTTGTATGACTATATGTACAGAACGGCCTTGTACGGCCCTCCTCGATTTATGTGCAACAGCAAACAAAAAAAACAAACCTCTTGATTTTTTTGTGCCCTAGTTTCTCCTCTTTCTCTCTCTCTTGCTGAAAATGACTTTCTCTTTCTCACACTTGTGGAGATTTTCTCTTACTCTCCCACAGGTGAAAACCCTCATCTTCTTTCCTCCTTGGTGAAAGATGTTTGGCTCTCCTCCCAATGCTTTATTAAATAAGCACTTTATCTCCTCAAAACCCTAACTTACTTTTCAAGGGATAATATCACTTTAGATCTAAGGCTCACATTATTTGCTCATTAAATGTCCTTTTTAATCATTTAATGTGCAAAGTACAATAAAGTCACTTTATAACATAAGGTTACTTTTTATAATATAAAAGTGAAACTTAGGAAAGCCAAAATTTGTCCCCACCAAGACACTATAAAAATGGTGAAGGATCTTACAAAGTTACAAAAACTTAACACTCCCTCTTAACAAGGAAGGTCCTTCAAACATTAAGATCTAAATCACTTCCTCTTTCTTCTGCTAGAGCTCCCTCTTGCTCCTAAATCTAGACCTGTGACCTGTAGACCATCCTGAATGTTGAGTAAGAGTCCACATCTTCTTCAACATCACCATGCTCACATCCTTCATACTGACTGAGTCTTTTGCCAGTACTCTCAAGAGAACCACTGTTCTCGAGAAACTGAATACTAGGCGCCACTGTAGCTTCCCCCTCTGTTCCAGACTCTGAAATCCATCCAAAACTTGGATATACATTGTGTCCTTCCAATGCATATAACTCAACTTTTCAGCTACCAAGCAAAATGGTATCGGCTGGATTTGCCACTGCAAACAAGTAGGCATGTCCTTCAGTGAACATGACTCTGCATCCTGCATTATCCAGGGATGAGATTGAGATCAAGCTCTTTCTCAAACCTGGTACAAATAAAATTCCCTCCATCCCAACAGTTTCATCTAACACCAACTTGAATCGAACAGTGTTGATTCCCCTTACAGCTCAAACAGTCTCACCTTGTCTGAAAAAGACACTAGGACCTATCTCTGTGACACTCCAAAAATTACTCCAAGTATCAATCATGTGCCTTGTGGCACCACTATCAAGAAGCCAATCATGATCAAATCCATTCGGGTAGCTGCCCATGCTAGTTACTTCATAAACTAAGGCAAGCTCTTCTTTAAAAGTCCTACCAAACTCTGTCATAGCCACAGCTGCAGTATTTGACTCATCATCTGTTCCCTTCTTCTTCTAGTCAGTGTTTCAACGCTGAGAAGCGAAGTGCCCCAATTGGTTCCACACAAAGCATCTTATCTTACTAAGGTCACTTTCCTTCTTCTTTCTCTTGCCAAGAGCTGCAAGAGCTACATTTTCTTCACTATTCTGAGTGCCCTGAAAATTCCCTTCCCTGGACTCTTCTTGAACAAAGTCGTCCCACAACCTCGTCTAATCTGGTAGCTTATCTCTTGCTACCACCCCATGCACAAAATATTTCCACTTAATAGTGAACCTGTTGAGAGCATGTCTCACAAGCTCTTCATCTTCTACTTTCTCACCGGTTGCACCCAGTTCATCTTTGACTTGAGTAATCTTGGTGAGATAAGTAGTCACCGTATCAATCTCCGTCATCTTGGTGTTTCTCAACTTCTCTCTTACTCTGATATAATGTACACAAAGAATTCCACATGTCAAAAGCATACTTATTTCCAGAAATAAATGGAATCACATGATCCTTGATAGAATCAAAGAGGATCTTCTGAGCTTTGATGTCCCTTCTCTCAAACTCATCTTTTAGTACGGTATCTGTAGGAACTACAATAGTAGCAGTAGCTCCCACAATATCCCATAATGCTTGCTCTTTAAACAGTATTGTGATTCTTTCTTTCCATGGGCTAAAGTTTCCTGCTCCATTCAGTCTATCCTCGTACCTCAAACCTGATGATGCCATGATTCTTAGACCGAGGTTCCACCTGCAATACCCTCTCTTCTATTTTCTACACAAAATGTAAAATATCTTCAGCAGGTTGCTCTGATACCATGTAAAAATTTGAAGGAAATATCAATTTCTCTTTTAAACATTTCATCAAACATCTTGCATGCATGTCTAGATATATTGTTCATCAAAGTTATGATTTACTTCATTCTTGAAAATTAAATCTACAGATAACTGGAAAATAAATACTCAAGCATACACCCAAACCAATCTAGCTGAAGATAAATACACTTAGAGAACACTTAGAAATTTAGGGCAATTCCCAGGGCAAAAACCCCACCTCCATGGGGGAAAACCCGGAAATAATTTTACTAAGGATAAAAGTACATTTTCAGCAGAGAGAACAACTAGAACAAATCCAAAAAATACATTGGGAAATGTGCATCAAAACATAAATAAAATACCAGCATTAAATACTGATGTATGGTTGATTGTACGACCTTCTTCCTCTTGCTAAACTACCTTGGAAAACATTGCAATAAAATTCCTCAATTTCTGTGCCAGAAAAATTCAGCAACTAGTACGGCAACTTCCTCAATTTCTGTGCAGCAAGGTACAGCAACTTTTGAACAACAATAAATGTTGTACGATTTTCTGTACATAACGGCCTTGTACGGCCCTCCTCGATTTATGTGCAGCAGCAAACAAAAAAACAAAACCTCTTGATTTTTTTGTGCCCTAGTTTCTCCTCTTTCTCTCTCTCTTGCTGAAAATGACTTTCTCTTTCTCACACTTATGGAGATTTTTTCCTGCTCTCCCACCGGTGAAAAGCCTCGTCTTCTTTCCTCCTTGGTGAAAGTTGTTTGGCTCTCCTCCCAATGCTTTCTTAAATAAGCACGTTATCTCCTCAAAACCCTAACTAACTTAAACCCTAACCCTAACTTACTTTTCAAGGGCTAAGATCACTTTAGATATAAGGATCACATTATTTGCTCATTAAATGTCCTTTTTAATCATTTAATGTGCAAAGTACAATAAAGTCACTTTATAACATAAGGTCACTTTTTATAATATAAAAGTGAAACTTAGGAAAGCCAAAATGTGTCCCCACCAAGCCACTACAAAAACGGTGAAGGATATTACAAAGTTACAAAAACTTAACACCTTCAACCATTCCTGTCTGGGTTAGGCTTCCCCTTTTGTCTCTCCATTGCTGGAATTCAAAATCTATGGAAACCATAAAGAATAAGCTTGGAAAGTATATTGACAGGGAAGAAAGGAAAGAACAATATTCATGTGCAAGAATTTGTGTTGAAGTAGATTTAGAGATAGTGCTTCATGAGGTGATCAAGTTAACTGTTGCTGAATTGTCACACATTCAGGAGCTTGATTATGAACAACTCCCATTCAAGTGCCACCATTTCCATGGATATGGCCACTTTGCTCAAAATTGCAAGAAAAAATCAGAAGAAGAAATTGAAAAAGAGAAGGTTGATCAATGGATTCATGTTCAGAAAGCAGACACTTCCAAACAAGATACTAGAACGAAAGGTAAAGGAGGAAATACAAGGAATGGATCCATTCTTGTTGAGAAGAAGACTTTTAAACCTCAAGCTGTGGAAAAAGTTACCACTTCTTCAAATCATTTTGTTGTTTTATGTCCCTCTGAAGATTAGAATTCTCCTATTCTTGAAGAGGGTGAAGTGCAACAATCAGATGTGCACATAGATGAAGGTGAAGTAAATATCAGGTCACAAGAACAATCTAGACCTGTACTCTTTGAAACTCCTTTCATTGATGCAACCTTACAGGAAATTCATAGATCTCCTTCAAGTGTCGTTCCAATTTAGTCCTCTTTGGATTGAGAGAGATGACTTCTGGGAAACTATGACACAAGCTTGGTCTTAGTTTGTTGATGGATCTCCCAGCTATGTTTGGGAACAGAAACTCAAGCGAACTAAGCATGCCTTGAAAACTTAGGTTAAAAAACCTCTCTCAACTCCAATGAGCTGTAGGAAAGAGTCAATGCATGATTTAGTAGAGATTCAGATAACTATGGAGGAATAAGAAATTACTAAATCTCATTTGGTTAAGGAGCAGTTTGCTCAAAAAAATTCTTTCATTTCCTTTCGCCAGGAAGAAGAACATTTGCGTATCAAGTGTCTTAGTCTTTGGTCGCTTGCGGGAGATAAAAATTATTCCTTATTCCATAGACAATGCAGAGCTAGACTTTTTCGAAACCACATCTCAGAAATATATACAAGCGATGGTGAAGTTATTAAATGGCAATCACAAATACAGCAGCATGCCCAATCGCATTTTCAGCTACTACTTACAGAGGACGATGTCACAGATAATGCAATGAATGCATAATTTTTATCTAATATTTCTTCGTTAGTCACTACATAGCTAAATCCTGGTTTAGTGAAACCGTTCTCAGAAGAAGAAAAAATTGTGGACGTTTTATGGGAAATGGAGCCAGATAAAGCCCCCTGCGCCGGATGGTTTCTCCATTCATTTCTACAGAGTTTGTTGGCACGTCATCAAGTCAGATCTTTTCCATATGATATCATCCTTTCTTAAAAAATCCAAAGTTGGAGGGGGTACAAATTCTACTTTCCTTGCTTTAATTCCTGAGGAAGTTAATCCATCAACTTTTGACAGATTTCAACCTATCTTGCTCTGCAACACTTCATATAAACTCCCGGCCAAACTCTTAGCCAATAGACTTAAGCCCTTGCTGGGAAATTTAATCTCTCCTCTCTAAGGGGGGTTGTTAAAGGTAGGCACCTTGTAGACAATGTGATACAAGTGAAAGAATCCCTTCATTCCAGCTTCCAAAGGAAGGAGAAAGGTATGATCATCAAGCTAGATATGAAAAATGCCTTCAACCATGTTAATCTCTCCTTCCTCTATCAAGTTCTTCTCTCTTTTAGTTTTAGTGGGGAATTTTTTGGTTTGATAAAATCCTGCACAGTTAGGCCCTGGATAGTGCCCCTCGTTAATGGTAGACCTTCAGAATTTTTCCAAGCCTCAAGAGGACTTCGTCAAGGGTGCCCTTTGTCAAGATTCCTTTATATATTGATGGTTGAATCTTTAAGTAGAAAACATTTATCAGAATTAGTAGCAGGTTCTATTCCAGGCATTAAGGCAGCAAGAGGTGTGGACTTTATAAATCATGCTCTTTTTTGTCGATGACTCCCTTCTTCTGGGAGGGGCTTCATTAAATATTGCTCGAGCCTTCAATGTAATTTTACAAAATTTATGTTTAGTCTCAAGAGCTTTGATCAATAAAATAAAGAGTGTTGTGTATGGTTGGAATGTAGATCATCTGACAATTCTTCAAATAGCTCGTTCCTTGGGATTTCCTGGATTTGATAATTGGGACAAGATCAATTACTTGGGACTGCCATTTACTTTGGGACCAAGTCCTCCTTCGCTTTGGCTGGAATTTATAAGTAAAATAAAAGCCAAAATAGTATCATGGGGTGGCCATTGGTTAACAAAGGCTAGAAAGCTAGTTTTGATTAAGGCGGTCCTTTCAGCTCTCCCCATCTTCTAGTCCTCTTTGCTCCTTGCTCCCAATTCCATCACTGCTCAGATTTCCAAACTTCTCTAGGACTTTATTTGGAATGGTGGAAAAGGCAATCAGAATAAGATGCACTTGGTTAGCTGGGATATTCTCAAAAGACCTCTTTCGGAAGGTGGATTGCAAATTCGTGATCTTGGATTGGAAAATCTAGATCTAGGAGGAAAAATCATTTGGCAGTTATTTGCAGATAAAAAACATCCAGTAAGAAACATTTTATGGATGAAATACCTTAAGGGAGATTCTTTGAGAAATTTAAAACTAGTAAATACACCTACTGATATAGCAATCTGGAACTTGTACAGAAGAGGAATTGATCATATTCAACAACAACTCTATAGAATCCCTAGCAACGGGATGAGGATATTATTGTCGGAAGATAATATTTTAGGAAACGCTCATCTTTCCACTTGCAGATATATGCTCTTGGGATAGCAATGGCAATTGGGCCAGTTGGTCTTTTTCGAAGATTCCATAACCTCTTCCCCTTCAACAGAACTTCTTGATCTCAACACTTTCAGCACTGGCTCCTGTCTATCGCTCTTCTAAATATAAATGGGGATGGGGTCAGTCAGGAAACTATTCAGCTGGTCTAGGATTCTCTGCATTACAGACTTCTCAAGGTTCTTTTTTATCCCTTGTGCAATGGAAGTCTATTAGGTCATCATTCATCCTTCGTAAGGTGAATTTCTTCACGTGGCTACTCATGCATAAAAAGTCATTGACAGGTGACAATTTGAATAAACACGGGTTTCATGGACCGTTTGGATGTTGCTTTTGTAATTCTACCTCAGAAACCTCAGATCATATTTTTGTCAATTGTGTTTTCAACCAGACTGTGTGGGAGTTGGTTCTCCATGGTCTGAACGTCGATTCTCCCTCTCATATGGAAGTAGTCCCATTGTTTGATCTCTTGGAAAGATCAGATTCCTGAGATAAAGGGAAAAAACACAAATTGGAGTAAACTATGGCAAGCAATCCCAAGAGGTATCTGGTCGAAACTGTGGTTGGACAGAAATGACTGGATTTTTAATAACAACTCATCGACTTCTAGGGACATGGCTAGAAAAGCTAAATCACTTATTTTAGAATCAGTTAGTAAATCAATTAAAAATTCCTCTCTACCTCCTGATATTTCCGCATGGTTGGATTCCTCTGCATGTGGGCGAAGGTCAATCTGCTTCAAAACGTCGCATTCTCCTTCCCATCACATGAAATTAAGTGTTGTTCCCTTTCCATCGTGGTGGAAGAGCACCTGTACTGCTACTATCTTCTTTGATGGTGCGTCCAAGGGGAATCCTAGGATCACAGGTGCTAGTGGGTTGTTTTTTTCTCGGACTGTATTAGTGAAACTTGCTTCAGCTAGGGTCTTGGAACCAGTTTGAATAATCATGAAGAAAGCTATAGCCTTCTTAAGGTGTGCCAAATTGCAAAGGAGATCGGATACAGGTCAATTCAAATTTTTGGGGATTCTGAGCTATTGATCAAATTGTTAAACTCTGAAGATCATTTTAACAATACTTCCTTGAATAAAACTCTACAACAAATCTGAAATACTTTGATAGGGTTATTTCTTTTCATATTTTGCGAGAATTAAACAAACATGCATACTCTCTGGAAAATAAAGCTTGTCTGCTACCACAAGGAAATCTCAGTATCAATGGAGATCCTAGTATATTCCAATTGCTTCCTTAAGTGAATTTCATCAAGCAGTCTGCCATTCATGGAGAAAGATTTTCAAATTATAAGATCTCTGTAATAATTCTTGGTCTTCTCGAACTATACCTTCTATTATTTTTGTAAATGGTTGATTAGGCAATTGCTAAATCATACCCGGTTTTCTTCATTAATAAAAAATAAAAATCTACCCATTTGAGTTAAAAAAAAAACATTGAAAGAATATAATACAACAACACTACATTCAAACCTTGTGCATTTGAAATATAGTCATCCCCTATGCATTTGAAATATAGGATGATTTAAAAGCACTCCAAAGACTAATATATAGTATAATTATTTACATAATAGTTATACTTATACTTATGGGCAGAGGAAGCATATACAATCAAATTGGTAAGGCTTAACACGAATTGCTAATTGGTCGATTATTTCTTGAAAAATTATTGTAATTTTTTTTGTTTTGTTTTTGTTATTATTTGTAATAATAAAAAATAGAATACAACAATATTGCATCCAAAGCTTGTGCACTTGAAATATAGGATAAGTTAAATGCAATTAGTTTAATGCAAATCAAAAAATAATTAGGTGTGCAATAATGGAATGTATGTATTGAAACATAATAAAATATATGCATCTTTGCAATGTTGTGAAGGGAGTAATTCATTTACATAATCTTGTGTGCATTTTAGAAATTACTTTAAGTCAATTTTCGGTACTTTTATCTATGGGCACAAGTAATATATCTAGGCAAATTGACAAGGTTAAGTGAAGCTAAAGTTAATCCACATATGGTTCGTTGAAATTGTTTATTTAAGTCATTTTTATGTATTTATATCTTTGGGTAGAAAAAACATATACAAGCAAGTTTACAAGGTCGAGTGATGCTAATGTCTAAAAGAACTAGTAATCCAAGTATGATTTGTTGAAATTGTTTGGTATTAAGAATAAGGTTGTTAGAAGACATCATATATTTATATTTTTACCATGTAGATGACATGAGCCAAGAAAATGAAAAAAACTTGAAAGTTAACTCAGAGCAATATCTTAGAACAAAAAAATAAGGTTATTACTTGAAATATTGACTTAACCCATACTCTTTACCATTGCTTTTCAGTCCATATGTGGGATTTCATTGTCCTAATTGAGAGTAAAGGTACCATGCACTCTAAAATATCATGATAGGTAAATAATGCTTTGTTTCTTTGGACACTCTTCAAATAACATTCATATTACTTGATGAAGTAATTCTTTTAGTATCATTTGGTTCTTAAGAGAACAATGTAAAACAATATTATTTGTACTTTTAATAATTCAAAATAAAATAATTAAGCATGTAGCATAAAATAATGGCAAGAAATATTTAGCATGCTGCATAGCATTTAATGCGGCTGCAGCAAGCTTGATGACTATTGGATCTCGAGCAACTCAAGATCCAATGGTCATCAAGCCTGCATCAACTGCATTAAATGCTTTGCAACATGCTAAATATTGTTTACCTAAAAAATATGGTCGTAACAAGTTAGTATCACTATCAAAATTTTCGTATTTAAAGTTTTGTATATATTGAGTACCTACTTTTTGAGTAACTTTTACAATTGCTCCAATGCTTCCAATTGGTTAAATATATGTATTTTCTGAAAGACGTTTTATTATGTCCTCAACCAGGGGATATATATGATTCGGTCAGGTGTATTAATTCTGAGTAATTTGAAAAAATTTAGAGCTCAAACTAAGGTTTTTCTATAGTGCATGGATGTTTTTATTTACAGATTTTTTTAAATATTGATTTTTTTAAATTTTCATTGGTTCTCTCAAGCTGAAGTTGCCTTAGATTCCCGTGCCTCAAGAACCGGCTACGCAGTGATGTCAGCAATTATTTAAATGCATGCCACTTCATTAAAAAAATTTAATGTTGTTGCTTTGGTTTGTGAGACGGCTTCTAGGAGAGAAGGTTTGAAATTTGCTAATGATACTGCGGTTCAGAAATCACATGCATCCTCTGGGCAAAGTTCAATCACCAAATGTTAGCATTATTTCGCATGATTTGAGTTGGACAAATGTTAGTACCAATTTGCAAGCTTTTAATGGATCTGCAAGTTTTTAATGGTGAGCATAGCTCTCAAGGTAAGTCTCGTTTTATAATTCGCCATATGTTATGGAGTACAACGTCTTTAAGGCCTCGACCTTGGCATTTCAGGTTGAGTAATAGGCCTCGACCTTGGCATTTGATGCAGTCTCTCTGAAGCTTCTGCAATGGAAAATAAGTAACATCCATTCAATGATATTGAGCATTTAAATGGTTAATGTTGTTACCGAATCCATTAATTGTGGAAGATCAAGAAACTATGTGCACATAGCCCTAAATTAGTTAGCTAGCTGTCAAATACGTTTTGAGAGGGAAAAAAAACTTCCACAGGATGTCAAATTCTAGGCATGCTTGAAGATGGGCAGGAGTAACAAATAAAGCTTATCAAACACTTGGAACCTATATAAGGTCTTTTTTATTAGGGAAACACTACATGTAGCAAGTTTTGTTGACAGTAAATATTGGGATAACAAAATGATCGACCCAGACACAAATGAAACTGTTACCCTGTCAACACAAAGTCTTCAATGTTTTAAATTACTATAAAACTGTTATTATCTTCAAAATGGAGAATTCAAATGTGAAAGCTGTGAAAGATAGGACCAACTGTGGTTGAGTTATGCCACATTAACCTCTTTTCCTTCCGTCTAGAACCTCCCAACGGCCAATATTGACCTGCATAGACATCACCGCTTATGATCTTCATCCCAAACGCCAACACTGGCCTCCATAGAGATCATTGCTTTACGATCTTCCTGATGCTCAGTTTAACAGATCACTGTCAGTAGTTTTGACAAGTTATTTATCAGTGCAAATGTCAACCTGAACTAGAAAAATCATTTTGTAGAACATCAAATCCAAGCCGCAGTGATTTAGTTGCACATGTTGGACCAAAATCTCTTTCATTAGTAATGATCTGCCATAGTGGTTTCGTTGTACACGTTGGAAAGAGATCTCGTTCAGTAGTAACGATTTGGTCAGCCGCGTTTCTCAAGAGACTATTTAATAACACTTTAGAAGAAATTTCCAAGCAGATGACAGATCTGAGTAATGGAGTGAAGATTCATGATGAAGGGATTTTTTGTTGTGATGCTCCTGCTACTGCAATGGGTGTGTTGCGTTCACAGTAGGCAGCATAGGAGGATCGATCGCGGAGTCGGCAATGTGGTTTATTCTGCAGGATTTATCATGGAGCCTAGTTCGAAGAATTGGTGACAGAGGGATTTGAACTCGAGATCGAGTAGTTCTTGCGATGAGACTAATGGATTCATACCCTGCACTACATCTACGTTGGGGAGTTTTTTCTTGATGGCGTTGTGGGGAGTAAAATATTGTTTTTACTTATATTTTAGTTTATCCATATTTTCATTATTGATGGGATTGATGCATTGTCCCTGACTACTTTCTCTGCACATGACCAGATGATATGTGAATCAGGATCCTACAATATGAACAAATTTGGAGTGCCCCAAGTGCAGAGTATGGAGAAATTTGGAGCTACCCATCACTAGGAAATGAAATTCCCCACTAGTTAATCGAATTGTGTTTCACTCACATGAGTTATTTTGTATTGGGTTCAGCTCAGATAATCCATGGACACTCGATTTCCCTCCTATGTTGGGTTACCATAGTGGTTTGTTTGACTCAGCCCACATGTTGGTTATGGAAGACATTGTGAGCATTGTTGGATTTGGTGATGATAATGTAATAGCTATGTCGGAGGAAAGGACTAACCCAGAGTTGCAAGAAGACCCTCATAAACATACTGCAGATGACCTTTCAGGTGAGTTGGGTTTTGGGTTATTAAATTTAGTTTGTTTTATGGGAAGCTTGATGTTTAAATTCTATTTGTATCTTATTGCTTTTGTTTTTTTGGTTTTGAGGAGATTATGGTTTTCTTCTAAATTCTATCTCCATTGTGGGCATTCGATAAGCAACAGTGATCTTCACTATTCAGTAGAAAATGATGTTTTGATTATGTTCGTTAATGTTGTTTTTAAAATGAGAACAACATCCTCACCTTTGCACATACTTGTAGAAGTTGTGTTCTACAGGTAATATTCATTAGTTTGTACAAATGCTAGATCTTTTAAAGATCTTATTGGGTTGGTACTAAATGAGAGACATTTACCTGTTAAAGATCTTACTGGGTTGGTCGTGACTGAGAGACATTTACCTGTTGGGTAAGATATTGCTTGAAATGTTTTAGTGGTTTGGTTGTGAAAGGTTTTATGTTTTGGGTTTTCTTTGATTTAGGTGTTGGGTTTTGTTTGTTGTTGGCGAAGAAAATGGATTCTTAATGTATTGCCACAATTGCAGCGAGTGAAGGCTTGGATGATGTAGCTAATGGTTGTGGCCTGCCTTTTTCTCACGGCTAAGATGGAGCAAATCGGGTTTATTGGGTTTACTGTGGAAACCAATTATCTGTACAAATACCAATTATGACTATAAATGAGTTAAAAATATAAAAAATAAATTGCAAATTCGATCTGAGGTTAGGGTTTACACAAAATCGTGTGTTAAAGGTTTGATTCTCCTAGAAGCTGAAGTCTATCACCTCTATGACCTCGAGTTGCTTGATTACATGCATAAAAGAGAGAAGGAATTGCTTCATATTTTTGATGAATTGGGTAATATGCACGCTGCATTTCAGTTTCGTTTTTTTTTCTCTTTTTGTGTGTTTATTGTCTTTTCTTTTTGTGTGATGATGGAGAAGCGTGATTGCAGCAAGTTTGGGATGAGTTTGTTGTTTTCATTTGATAACTTATTGGAATCCTCATTATTTTGCATCATTTTACAGGAGTTAACCAGACAGCCGGAAAGTTACATTTTCCTATAAACCTTTGAATCCTACTTCAAAAAGAATACAATATACTTAAAAAAATTGTTGCAATAGAATGTAAATATTGTATTCATTTTCAATTTCACTGAATTATTGATCCCTAAGAAGCATCACTGCTGCAAGTTTGGGATGAGTTTGTTGTTTTGATTTGATAACGTATTGGAATCCTCATCATTTTACAGGAATTAACAAGACTGCCAAAAAGTTACCTTTTCCTTTAAACCGATTAACCAAACTGCCAAAAAGTTACCTTTTCCTTTAACCATTTCACTAGCTTGTTACTTCATAAGCAACTAGTCATACTAGTCACAAGGAACCAAATTAGCTCGGCAAAGGTGCAAAGTACTTGGATATAACAGAATTTATCATTACAATCCCTAAGTTCACAGTATGATATAATAGAATTTATCATTACAATCCCTAAGTTCATAGTAAAAGGTTAAATTTATCATTACAATCCCTAAGTTCACAGTAAAAAGTTTTTTTTTGAGAAAATAATCTTTTCTTTTTTAGAAAAGAATATTTTCAAGACCAAACACCCAACCCTAGTATCTGCGCCCTGTCCAGGGAGTCATAGAAGGAGTACAATAATATGCCCTTCAGCCCAACGATGTATGACTTGAAAACTGCAAGACAATAATATGAAAGCACATCTTACACTCACGATTTAGCTTAGCAATAACTGCCTGAGGACATCCTCTGCTGATCTCCTGATCACACAACAAAATCGATGGGCACGCCAATTAATTATTAGCTGCCATCAATCTACTTTTGTGATCACATTATTATACCAGTAATGGAATACCAATGTCTAACACATACCTCTGGCAGATTTAATGTCTACGGCTGATTGCCACCTGATTTCCCATTTCAGATTGCAAAAAATGCCACCTAAGTGAAATATAAAGAAATAAGATTGAGATTGAGATATCATGCATACATACCGATGAATGTTGAAGGCTTTTGAAAATGACAAATTTGATATTACTTCGTTTTTTTTTCGAGCAGAGCGGCCACTCTCGCCATGTGGGTGACTACATCATGAATGTTGCAGCCATAGTGAGGCTCATAGATGCCGAAATGAAGGAGCATGATATCAATTTTTTGGAATGCATAATTTCCATATCCATCGTGTCGTTTCGTCAAAACATGATGACAATACCAAGAAACTGTTGATTGACAACTGTATATTATGCCCAATTACAAGATGCAGTAGTTTATTAGGAGTTTGGAGGAGTATATTAGGAGTTAGAAGGATTTAATTACGAGTTCGACTCTTACATGACTGCACATTAGCTAGACTCCTAGATGTCAAATGCAGTTGGACTAAGCATTAAGTGATTAGAGTCTAAGTTAAGCTAATAGTTGTACCTAATACTTATCTAATATAATTGTGATTAGAGTTCAAGTTAAGCTAATAGTTATAGAATCATTAGAGTTAAGATAATAGTTGTATCTAATAATGGATGGAGTTAAGCTCGTAGTTGTATCTAATAATCAAATAGTTAAGATTAGTTTTAATTATTAACTGTACTTATCACTTGTTAATTAAGTTAGGTATTTTATTTTTTTGAAATTATTAATTATTAATTTTGGACTGACAACCATAGAATCAATCTGGATAGTACACTTGTCTCATTCTCGTTTAATCTTGGACGACGCCCATAGAATCAATTTGGACAGTACACTTGTCTCATTCTGGTTGGTAGATGAAACAACATAGATGGTAGTCCACCCCAATATTCTAACATATATACACCTATCTGCGTAAATATCGATTATATCCTATTATTCATATAATCTCATGTTTTTCTCCAGTGTCTGGTGAATGCTCCCCTTAAGATAATAGTGTCCTAGGGATATATGAAGATTCTATACGAGGTGGCAATGTAGACAAATAAATGGAAGTAGCACTCTCCTTAAACCTCCTAATCCTAATCTTTTTTTTGGAATTGTTTCCTCAAAAATTCAAATATTTTAAGAACCTCTTAATGTACCAAAGAACAAGATCTGCAACATCTCTAAGATATAACTCTAGTAACATATAAATAATTTGGTTCAAAATATGACAACATAATTTATAACATTGGATGCAATATCCATCTTCTTAGGAATCACGATGGCACACATATTTTGTCATGTCTTACTTGTTTGTCGACGTTATACCCTTTTTGGTAGTATTTCATGTTAATCAAATTGTTGTATCTTTTTTACTAGTACCTTACCACCATCCTGTAGATTTAGCCTCTTTTCCTTTATTTCATAGATGTAGGATGGTAGTAATCATCAATCAAAATATTGGTTGGAAAACTCAAGGAACTCAATAGGACTTGATCTTGACATCTCCATAATTTCATGGCAAACCCAAGGAACTCATTATGACTTGATCTCGAGATCTCCATAATTTCATGGCAATGAGAAATATAAATATATGTTGATAATCTATAGAACTTGTCACTTTGCTGCAACAAAGCCTGCAAATAAATATAAATATAGAGTGTTTTTCTTCAAGTTTAATTGTCTAAAGAATACAAGTCAGAGAATTATTCATCATTTATCCTTAACTTTAACCAAATTGCTCCTCGTTACAACTTTCTACAAGAAAGCAGGTAGCAATGTCGGGGACATTGCCACCACATGGCTCTTGTTGTTGTATCAAGAACAAATTTATATTCATTGCATATTATAGATATGCTTTGAATAATGTTTAATTGGTCTAGTAACAAGATGCGGTCGCAATCACCCTGATCATAATTTCTTTTTGGTAAGATTTGAAAGTTTGAAATTCATATACCATTTTTCAATAACAAGCTTTTTATGTTGTTGAACAAGATCAAGTGGAATAGTCAATGCCATTGTCATAATTCCATTATTGCGCCGAGAGGCGCTCTACAGCCCAGTATGGGGGAGATCTTGTAACGTGATGTAACGTTACTAACGTTTGTAACATGTCGGCAAAAAATAATAGTG
>LPNX010612541.1:149033-186222 GCA_001517045.1 Pseudotsuga menziesii
TGTGTTGGCTCACCTCTTCACTGACAGTGGCAGTGATTACTACTAAAGCTTTCTTGTCTTTTGTTCTCCAAATGGCCTTCTCTTTCTCGGATTCTGGAGGTTCAGGGTCTCTGGTTATGGTCTTTCCAGCTGCTGTCTCTATTGTGGTGCCTTCACAAATGCCGTCCCAAAGGTCATTGTAGATGAAGGCAGATTTGATCTTCCTCCACCATTCTGAATAGGTGTCTTTGCCAGTGAGAGTGGCACCGACTATAGATGCTATAGATTGCATTTTTACAATTGTTAGTGTAATTTTTAAAGAGAAATGAAAAATAATAACCTTGCAGGTCTACAGTCTCTGCCAAGGTGAATATAATGCAAGTTTATAGCAAATATATCAGTAGATACAAAATATATCACTGTCAGTCATACACAGGCTTCTTTATATCAGTCACTAGCAATATATCAGACTCATTATCAAAATGCAATATATCAGACTCATTATCAAAATGCAATATATCAGTCTCAGTATTCAGTCTCTGAGATCGGTCTTCAAGTAGGTCTTCAACAGGTTGTAGCAACACAGGCTCGCTTGATACGTAGGCAGCTCCACAGGTTCAGCAGCAAGTATACACCAGCAATCATAAAAAATTTCCAGACTCCAAGCAGTATAGATACTCAACGCATATATACCATTCAGCATATATATATTCTTCAATCTATCAGTCAGTCTTCAATTTTATATCAGTCAATAAAATAAAACCAGACTATTTATTCACTGATAGGTATTTATTCTTCCAACGCAGGTATTTCAACACGCATTTCAGGTATTTCATGTAGAACGCAGCCACCATTATTAGGCCTTAATAACATAGAATATTGAAATGCAATTTGTTCAGATACAGTAAAAATGCAAGCTCGCAAATCTAGAAACCCTCATCATTTCCTTTACTAAAAATGAGACACTCTCAACAAGAGCCCTTAGAAATATCTTTAAAATGCCTTTCTACAATTTCATCAAGTAACGATTCACAAGCATCTTTCAGAATATCTAAAACCTTTTCAAAATCCTGCGGCCCACCATAGTATGGATCTGGAACTTCAGTTTCTTCGCTTTGTTTACAATAGCTACACATCAACTTTATTTCTTCACACAACAAAAAACTCTACAGGCTCATACATCTCCACGCAGGCTCATACTATCTCCACGAGCAGTCTCTCCACGCAGGTTCTGGCAGGTGCACAGCTTCACGGTGCTCAGGCTTCAGGCTTCACGCAACAGTATATCAGCACGTAGGATGGTCTCTTCTCCACGCAGCACCTCAACGCAATATAACATGGAATTAGGGTTTACGCAGCTCCTCACATCGACAGCAATGCATCAGTCTCAACGCAATCCAGACTTCACAACGCAAAACACAACTGTCTTCAACACGCAGCAGTCTCCAACACCTTCAGCATTCTCCAACACGCAGTAATACTATATAATAATAATACTGCTTCTATGCTGCTGCAGTAATATCCAAAGCCCAGAGATCGCCGAAGCTCCAAACTCTGGTTCTAAGACAAGGGGGTGAGAAAGGAAACCCTAATAAACAGTAAGCGTATAAAGAATGAAAGGTTGGGGACTGTGACAGCCACGTGAGATAGAACTGCAAGAAAATTTAAACGGCACGCAGGCAGAGACAACACAGGCCAGACATTTTTGCTGAGACTCAGCACTCGGGACTTTGGCCGAGAGACAACCAGCAACAATTTCACAGTCTCTTCATAAAAACGCAGACATATATCATAGCATACACAACAGAAGATGAATGCACAGAAGATGAATGGAGAGCGTGGTTACAACTTAGGGTTAGGCTCTTCATTATACATCAAACGTATGAGCAGAAAATAAACGCACATAATGAATGCGCGCAGGGGCAGACTGACTGAGCAGGCAGCCTAAAAGAGCAGACTGGCAACAGGCAGGAGTTATGGCAGCGCTCTGATACCACATGTTGGTAATAACTCCCGATTCAATTCTATTCATGGCTAAAACATTAATTTATACATTACAATGAGGCGGTTGAGAACCAGCCTTTTCACCTTCCCATGCAACTATTCAAATTCCTATTTATTTATTTATTTACAATAATCCTGACGGATTATATTCTAACAAAATTGAATTTAGAGATTTCATTATTATACAATGCAAAGTGTGTATTTGTTTCTTGAACAGAAAGGATCGTACTATGATTAGGTTCTTGTCTTATACAATCTTATTACGATGTGCTTGTAGACTTCACGTATTCAAGGTTGGAAATGACAAAATATTTGCATTTGTTATTGGCTTTTGTATATGTTCAATTTTTCCATCATGAATTTGTATTTAAATAATTGGTTCCTTCTATTATTTTTTCCTTAACGCCGGAATTCTTTTGTATTAGCTTATTAACAAGATACAACGAGCCCATTATTTTGACACGTGATATTGATCTGTATAATAGTCTAGGTGTTGATATGTGAGTTGGATCAAATGCAAGTCTATCTAATGTTAATCCTTGTGATCTATGTAATGTCCTAGATTAAGCTAGTAGTATATGAAATTGTTTTCATATTGTAATTTGAGAATATTTTAACATATTACATGCTAATGGTTTTGCAATGTGAAGTGTTGGGGTCCAATTTGTTGAGATATATTTTTCATGTAGTTCATGGAACTTGTTCCTTTCCAATTTACCAATTTCTACATTTACAAACTCTTTTTTCTTTCCAATAAACAATCTCATAGAATACCCTTCAGGTACTTCCCCATGATTCATGGATGGTAAATGGAGTAAATTGTCGACCTTGATTATTGATCTTAAACCACCAAGGACATCGAGTGAGTCCCTCAACATTCAAATAGATATCCATTCTAGGGGCTTGACCCTGCGACCTCCTACTTATAGCTCACAACATTTAACCACTCGAGCTAGCCCACCAGGATAGTACATTTACAAGCTCTATCCAAATGACTTCCAACTTTTAATTTTTCCTTGTATATATCTTGCATAATAAATCTGCACCATTGACAATGACATCTTCTATGGTGTATTTTCCATCATATAACTCAATAAGAGCATTGTATTTGATTAGGATTTTTGGTGGTAGTCTCATCATTTTATCGTATGGTGCATAGCCTTCTTGCCTAGTTTCATGTTCATCAATTGTATCAAGAACTAGTAGTTCTTCATTTACATGTGACAACAATTTTCCATTGTAATTTTGTACATCTTTGTTCCTATAAAATACATATGGAAATAATGGATGCGATGAAGCAGGTATATGGCAATTACCATTTATATATTTTTTGTCCTCATCAGATTGTACATTAATAATCATTTTGTTGAGGAGTGTGATAAAAAATTGTCCTTTTTATGGATTTTGGTATGCAATTCATACCGTTTGACGTTTTTTAACAAAAAATGATATTTTTTCCTTATCTAGCACTAGGTACCCAAATATTATATAATCTTTAATAGGTTGTCCTTGTAATAAGTCTCCTGAAAATATTATATTGACATTTCAAAAATAAGCTAATGGACTATGCTTTATTTCCTTTTAACACTTGTCAATTTGATACAAGAATGTTGCACATATTAGGGATGCCTAATCAATAAGTACTACATGAATAGTTGCCAATGCTTTGTTTTATCTAAATTTTTACTTTTAAGAGGAAGGTATTATGATTTGTTAAATGCCATGTGAAATGTAGAGTGTAATGTTACACTATCCGAATTGAATGTCGCATTTCCTGTATATGTTGGTATGGTTCATTTTACTTCCATTGGGTCATATTCCAATATGTTATTATACATGTGAATGAGAGACACAAAATTGCCTTTGAAGTAGATGTTTTCCTAGCACTTGCACCTCCTATCAAGAATAATTGTATCAATTGCTTTGGATCTCTTTTTCTGTCAGTATACATTTCATTATGTTTTATTGTTCCTTATTCAATAGTCTCACCATTTCATATATTTCATTGTTTTTTAAAGCTAGTAGTCATGGAGTTTCAAACTAGTGACCTTACGCAAGCAGTGTTTCAACAGTACACTTATTCACCGTCTACTCTATTCCCGGTGGGGATATAATTCATTGTTTTTTAAAATGTGTGGTTGTTTTATGAGTTGGTAAGGTCTTTCAACTATTGATTTTGGATTTTTGGCCTTTTGCAAATATTAAAAATCAAATTTAGTGTTATACGCTTGATAGTGTTTCTTGATATTTAGGAATATAACTATTAAATAAATCATCATCTATGATCTCAATTTCATTTATTATGTTGTTGAAATCACTCCATGATGTTATAATTTTGTTTAAAAAAAATTGTTCATTACACTTTATGTTTTCTTTAAATGTTAGGTATGCATTTTTCCAAGTTAGGTGTTTCTCTTTGAAACCATTTTCATTGAACCTATATGGCATTATAACAAAAATTATTCTTTCTAATAGTTGTCAGATTCTTTATGCTTTTTATATCTTACATATCTTATCACATATGGATTGTCACAATTTTGTTGCTTATTGATTTTAATTGTATAGCATGATGCAAACTCTGTTAAGCATATATGTTCAATGCTTTCAGGTGGATGTAGTGATTGATGATTGATGGGAACATTATGCCTTATGAATCATTTGTTTCACATTGCAAATATTTTGATTCTTTTAGTGTAAATGCTAGTTCATTTTTTGATTGAGTATTATTGATTATGCATTTTCTTGAGCTAGTAATAAGTGGTAATGATAATACCATATATACATCTTTTTGTGCAACATTTGTTGCAAATTTAAAGATTTTCCAATTTCGCTATGTCAACATCTTTTTTTTAGATTCATTTCATATACATTTAAATGTTTATGTCATTGATTTGTCAAGATTCGTCATATAAGAAATACAAGATATGAGTCAAGTACAAATTGAGTGTCAGCGTTGGCATTCCAAATGATTGGAATATATCTAGCAAAGTTATTTGTCTATATGTCTATTGGTTTCCTCTTGAATATAAATTGTTCAATTGAGAGTACATTGAATTGCGTGGATGTAATCATTATTTGTCATACCTAATTTTTTTAACAACGTATCAAATCTATATATTTCATCGTACTCTGCAATTTCTAGGGTATTGAAAATCAATTTTGCATTTGCTTTTGTAGTTGCAATGTCAAATTTTAGAGGTTTGAGAATTTTATTTTTCTCATTAGTGGAATGGGAAAATTGAAACTATGATGCATGTTTTAATTTTCTTACAACTTATTGTATGATGATGGTGTTGAATATTTTTTAGATCAATTGGAATCATTTTTTAATTGGAAGACATGTACCTATCTACAAAGCTTTCAATTTTAGTATTTGTACTTGGTCCATGGATCAATGCATCATTTATCCCTAGCAATCCATGTTCATGTTGACTTTGTCAATTCTAAAACTATTTTACAAATAAATAATCTTTTAATTCACCATAGTATTTATATTCAAGCAACATTAATTGATGTATATAATTTATTCTATTTTTATAATGTCAAACACAACTTACAAGGTCATTCCTAATCAAAGATTCGATGTCATTTTATTTTATTTCATTTTCAATTGCAATATTTTTTCAACTTTAATTGTTGTAGTGGTTTTACTAATGGTTTGTAGCAATCATTTCACTACAAAGGGACACAAAGAAAGTTGGGGGACCTCATTGCCAGATCATTGCATACAAATTCTTACACAAAGAAGTAATTCGGTGATGTGCATATCATTTTAAGATTCAAGTAATCGATGTTTGATTTAAGAATACAATTCAAATTTGGTTTGTCTAAACATATGTTGGCAATAACTTCCTTCCCTTTCCATATCCTAATCCAAATGCAACTAAAGCCTTTGTTAAGGATAAAGTGTACTACCTAATTAAATAGATTTGTTATATGATAAGAAAAGTCACTGTGTTTGTGCAAGACTTCCCATTGAATAATTTTGTGATATGTAATTTTTTTTATAATTTCATCTAGTTGTTTTTCTCTATAGAAGAGTGTAGGGAATCTCATCTCCTATGAACATGTATCCTCTCCTAAGAGCAATGTTTATTTGATTGTTTCGAAGATCATAAATACTATATGAACTGCGAAATCCATGAAGTATTGTTTTTGTTATTGGTTCTTCAAAATTTTCATTGTTGTCTCATTTCTTTCAATTTATGTGTTAGTTGCATATGCACCCTTGTTTTCATTAAATATATGTTTCCAATTTTCATTTATTGTAACATTTTCCATTTGTAAAGCATTGTTTTACAAAGTTGTTTCAATGCCTTCATCACCATTTGAACTCAAATTCTACCAACAACATAAACACTTTTCAACATTAGATTTGTGGTGTTGCTATAGCAATTGTATTAGTCTCATTTATGTCATGAGGGAGTGCATGTTGAATTCGAGACATATCAAAAGGTACATTGATTACTCCACTAGTCAATCCTAGTTGTGTATTCTTAAACTTTTACCTTAGTTCTCTTTTTTGTAAAAATGGTAGTCTTGAGGTTATTAGTCTTTCTTTTGGTTCATATAGTTCTTTTAATATGCATATATTTTTGTTTCACCTAATCTATTCTAGGACTATAAATTTGATAGTCTTGTCATAAGACAATGCATTTTTTCATATGTATTTTTTCTTTATAGAATCATTTGAATGTTTTATGGTTTTCTTTTTCCCTATTTTGTTGTCAAGTGATTTTATATTTACAATTATTATGTATGATTTTTTTTCTAAAACGAGTTGAATTGCATTCAACACAATCATAAATTAGAATATCTTGTGTTTGTTTTTTGAATTGTTGTGCAACTACTATTTCAGATGTTATTGGTCTGCACAATGTCATATTCCAAAGTGTTTCCTCATATTTTTGTATTTGACACATTTTGAAAATAATATTGGATATATGTTAGTACGTTTTCTTGTTGTTTCAATGGTTCAAAATGCGAATGATTTATGTGTGTTTGATATTGGATAATGTGAAATACCTCTGGGCCTTTGTCCAACAAGCAGAATTTAGTTATGATTGGTGTTGTGTTGGAACACAATATGCACATATCTATATTGAAGGCATAACTACTCATACACAAAAAGGCCTCCATCCATATTTCATTTCCCATATGGAAATTCCAAATGTATAATATAGCCTTGCCAATTTACTACTCCAAATAATATTCTCAATGCATAATTGTTCATGTATTTTTCTATGCATCTCCTTGCAAAATAATCATTATGCATCATTGCATTGAAAAACATCGGTAAAAATATGCATCATAAGCAAGTTACATCGTATTTCATATGTCACAATAATTAAAGAATCTAAATGGTGTGGTTTCATTTCTACTAAATTGTTAAAAATACAACATGATAGTTACACAATTGAGCATAGGCTCATTATAGTAGTTTTAAGCTTATGTATGCTTTGGTGAGACGATGATTGGAATATCCAAGGTAATTTAGGGATCATATTCTTAGAAGACATTGGTGGGTCATGGTTAGCCATGGGATCCTTATAGAATTGAGTTTGGAATTTTCTTATGTGAAAACAATTTTACTTCTTAAAGGGGGTGTAGTTTGGTCTTTCTTTGCATTTCATTGTTTAAGGGGGTTCTGGCTATTTAACATTTTGGTGGTCATTTGACATCAGTGCTTTGAGTATCATGCTTGTTATATTTAAGCCACTTGTCATTATTTGATGTCGAGGCATCAAGTTTCTCCTTTACTTCATGGAAAAAGATGTTTTTACTTTTGATGTTCAACAATGATACTTTTGTAACCTCTCAACCCATTATGTTTCTATTGGAGTATTGAGTCTTAGTTGGTTTAAGTCTACTTTCTCCCATAGCAGCTTCAAGGTATGCATTTAAATTATGAGGAAAATATTTATGGTTGCTTAAGTTGAATCAAAATCTTCAAGGAAAACTTTCTTCCCATTCTCCTAATTCAAGGACTTGGTAAATATGTCATAGAGGGTATCTTTCAAAAATTATGATTATGAAATCATGGAGATATTTATGCCGTCAATGAAATTTTGTTGGAGAATGTTACCTATCGTTTTGCTTGATTCCCATGAGGGTGGAAACACCAATGCCACCTTGTTTGGGGATGTTAAAGTGTTGGATGAATTGTTCTACTAATGGAGAAGATTGTAGATGACCGTTTTGAGAAACAATGAAACTAATGAAGGGCATCATGAAAAATATAATTTTGACATAGTTGTTATAAAATAAACTTATTGTATGAAATGGAAAATAATTCCAAGTGGCACCAAGAATTAATAATGTCACTGGACTTAGGTAACTTTTATAAATTTGAGGAAAGACAAGTTAATGCAATTCAAGGCATGAAACATTGTCTATAGTCTTGGTCAAAAGAATGTCTCGTGGTAGTGTGTTTTCTTATACCACCAAGATGGTTTGGTTGTTGGATAGGGTAACCATTATAGTGGGGCATGTTGTTATCAAGGGTTGATGCCCTAGAACCACCATAATGCTCAACTACTGATAAAGGCCTACACTATGAGAGGGAAGGTTATTGGATATGTTAGGATTATTAATCCTCCCTTGTCCAATTTGGTCATTATGTCTAAATCAAGAGTCATGTCTAAATCGGGAGTCCTTTCAGTCTATTTTTAGTCACTAGCACCATTGGGTCCACTTGGCCTAATTGGGGCACATGCACCAGTTACTAAAGTATGGGGAACACTAATTGAGGCCAACTGCCACTGATTGCACTTGCATGCATCAGTTTAAGATCCTCCTAGATCAATCCCTACAAATTAGGAGCCATTGGGGGTGCCGATACCAACCTCCATCAGTTGAGTTCAGTTGGTGACTAGTCAAGCTCAGTTAGGAGTCGGCTATTTCAGTTCTAGTTCCCTACACTCAGTTATATTCAGTTAGCGCTAGGATTGCATGGCTGCATGCAAGTGAGGTGCATTTGCTCACCTACCTCAATCAGTTAGACTATTCAACACTGAATTAGACCCTTGAGTTTGGATTTTGAACTCTGATGAACTCTGATAATGATTTAGACAAGGTTAGTTAACCATTCAGTCAAGTAGAGTCCAATCAATTCGAATTTCCTCACATGGAGTTGAATTGCATGTGGTTATTTAGCCATTGTACTTCATCGTAATTATTATCTAATTACTTTTGATTAATGAAAGCATTCATAGCTGCAAGCCATTTTTGCACTGTTTCATTCTTCAATTGTTGAGTAAATTGTATGATCTATCTTGTGAGTTGTGTGTTTGTCCACAGATCTATGTGCTCAATTTAATAGGACATGTTAATACTTGGGATACCAAATTCCTTTGAAATTAAATATTTTGAGATTGTGTTATTGTTGACATGAATATTTGTCATGGAGGTTGTTAGAGAATTAGATTTAATACTTCTTTGAAATATGAGAAGACTACTTATCTCGATGGTTGGGAAAAAGTTGAGATGTGCTTATTCTTGAGGAAATGTTGGGATGTGTGCTTGGATTTGATAAAATGATGGGATGTGTGTTTGGTTTTGGTGAAATAATTTTGTATATGATTGGATTTGAGAAAGTGTTGGGATTTTCACTTGGTTCATCAGTTGTATAGATGTTAGCATGAGAAGTTGGTTCATGTTAAAAGCACATTTTGTAAGAACACTTGGATTAGAAAGGAGATTTAATGGAGGTTGAGAAATTTGTGGTGGGATAATGACATTCCCTTGGATTATATTCTAAGTTTTTTGAGGTTTTAATTGATGATATTGCAAGCATATTTGGCTTCTTTGGGTATGACTTTTCAGTCAGATTTGAGGAGCAAACACAAGAGCATCAATACTCAAAGATCTAAAGTCCAAATGAATAGTTCAAGGAGAGATGTGAGACTCATATTGGTTGTTTCTCTTTAGTGGGGGAGTCACTCTAAGCGAGGGTGGAAGGAGAGATATCCATTCAATAAGAGATTATTTTGATGATCTCAGGAGAATCTTTCCAAAAGAGAAATTAGGAAGGGTTTCCTCAAAAAATATGTGTGCATTTATCTAAGGAAGAGGGTTAGGTGAGCACATAGAAAAACCCTGTGAGAAATTATACATTCAAATAACTCTAGTTCCACACCTTTAATATGTGCTAAACAATGAAGTTGGGAATAGATACCATAGGAATCCACATATCATGCCATGACAACAATGCTAACATGGATGAACTCTACTGTAATATGGAGATAAAGACTAGGAGTGGGGGCTACTTTAGCGAGTGATTAGGTAAAGAATAGGAGAGGCAGAATGGAAACATCCCCTTTCTATAAGAAAATGATAAATATATAGGATTAAAGGTTGATCATGAAAGAGATGAAGGATCCTTCCCTCAAGAGAGGGAACGATTGATGAAAAATCCTCGATGGAGTTGTTAAATTGTAATGAGTGAATGGGTGAATGTGATCTAGGTGGATATTGGTGGCCACACATCTATTCCAATTATTTACAATGATTCTCCATATTCATAGAAATTTTCTATGAGGTTTCACTTCTCAAACTTCCATTACCGTTTTGAGGCCGTAAATGACGTTTCTTTCGGGGGGGGCAGGGGTTGTAATAGCATTTATTGGCCCCAGTGAAATGTTGAATTATTAGTTAGTTATTTCTAACCAACTATCAAGTTCCATAAATAGATATTGCATGCAAAAGTTGTGCCCTTCGGAAGTTCACGTATCAACTAGTCACCTCAAGACCGACAAATCCTTTTGGCACTTCATCTCCTTGGGTTTGGTTTTTGGATGTTAGGGTTTTTACCTTAGTATGCTTATGATAAAAGGCACTTTTATGTCTATTTGTAATCATATCTTCCAAATGAATGTAGCCAACGCATATCTCTTCGAACATAAGCTACCACCATATGAGCTAGTTTGTATTGCTATGTAGTTTATAGTTTTTTTCCATTACATTCATGAATAGAATTTGGGTTTTATTGTACTACTATGCTTTCTGTGAAATGTTTGTGCATGTGTGTGTGTGTCTGTCTCCATTTTATATTGTTTCCTTCATTTCGCTCTCCAAATAATACAAAACAATGGTAACATAGCAATAGTTTATTGTTGTTTCTCAATGCATGTCCCCAATGAGATCTGGATATCAAGAGTTGGATCTCAAAATAGTTGAGCTTGGGGACAACCACTCTCTTTGAACCAAGAATACTCGCATGGAGGGAGAATAAAAAGAGATGATCTAGTAGGATATATGATTAAGTTATTGCTTGAGGAATCCCTCACGCGATAGAAGAACTAAATGATGGATAATTTCTCCCAAATCCTTTGATAATTTTCGACGATGGTAGAGACACCTTCAATGAGTAGTCATTTTGGAGATGTGACTCTCTTCAAGTTACAAGTTAACTTTGGCATTACTTTATTTTGAAGGTCCGATATATGCAAATTCTTTCGAGAATTGGTTTAATTTGTTTGAGGATTACTACACGAGGACTTCTCTTAGTGAACCTCTCACATAGCACGTTCGATCGTGGGATATTAAAGAATACCCTTAATTTCGAGAGATATTGACCCAAACTCTTTTTGTTGAAACCCCCTCCCAATACTTAAAACCTCCTCCCCACCCCTTTTTATACCTCAATCCTTATAAACCACCCTACCCACCCCCACCTTAAACCCCTCATCCCCCCAATACCTACAATATATTGGTTTGATTTTTTTTATTTTAAAACCCGCAATATGAACTAACGTGATAGAATATTTGTAAACAAGTGAAGCCCCTGTGGGTTACTACTTCATTAAAAAAAACAACGATGGAAAGATCACCTTCTCACTCCTTAAGTCCTTCCCTATGTCAAATATTTGTGGGACAGTTATTGCGATAGGAATGTGAGATATTAGTTTGAAATATAAAAGACATAACCAACCCGGGTGGATTTTTTCAATGCCATCAAGAAGGAATTCTACCATGTTGGAAACTATGATGACCGGTACATGATATGGACAACTTGTGCTAGGAGAGAGACCATACAGTGTCAAATTTCACCAATATATTTCATACCTTGCACTCAAATCTAGGTATCAAAGACTTATAATGACACTTGGTCCTAAAGTATTGTTGTGGCCGACACTGGTATATACATACGGATATGGATTTCTCAGACATCTCCTCACTCAAAGTTTCTTATCAGTATGCTTCCAATATCAAGCAAAAGAATAAGCAGGAGTTTAGGTTTGCAAATCAACTGCAGTAGAATCCTGGTAAAGGTAGCCTTAACTCATAGAACAAAGGACAGGGAAAGTTCGATGGCCAAAATCATGAAAACTAGGCCAAGTTGCATGTAAAGAAGGGTAACAGGAAATTGGAGAAGGATAATGGCAAGTAGTGTGAATTCCACAAAATACCATGGCACAACACTTACGAATGTCACAAAACAATAATTGTTGGATAAGGTGAGATCCTCAAAGTTGGACTCTAGCTCATACTCTAATTCAGAGCAAAAGAAGGGAAAGTGGATCATTAACGTGGAACTTGGTGCCACTGTTGTAACTGTAAAGATCCAACCAAAAGAGTCAGAGGATCCAAAGGAAGGGGAGTGCCTCTTCCATTCACAACTGTGGGTGAAGGGGAATCCACTACATTTCATTGTTGACAATGGTATCTAGAAGAGCCTAATATCAATCAAGGACGTCAAGAGATTGAAGCTACTGACAATTCCACACCCCCAACTATACACAATCGATTGGTTGAGCCAGTAATGAGACATTTGCATCAATCAACAATGCCACCTATCCAATGAAATTGAGCCCTTCAAATATGGGGAATTGGGTGATGGTTCCCCTGCTTGAATTTTGTGATGTTTTTTTATGAAAACCTATATGTGGAAACGTTTGACCTCTACAAAGCAATTTCAGAAGGCCATCTCTTATACTAGGAAATTTGTCCTCTTTGTGGTTTGGTTAGAAGGTGGATGAAAGGTCACTCCTACTGCCATATCCTCAACACAAGGTCTCTTTAAATAACAGAAGCAAGTAGAAAATATTGTAGAAGAATACAAAAATAGATTTGCCTCGTTTAAAATGGCACCTCTACACTACTAGGTTAAACATTCAATTGATTTGACACTTGGTTCTCCTTTACCTAATGAACCAGTATATAAATGCTCTTTTTTGGACAATGAGAAAATAAAGAGTCAAATTCAAAAGCTCATCCAAAAAGGCCATTCGATCGAGATCCTCACCTTGTGGGAACCCAATTTTGTTGGTACAGAAGAAGGAAGAGACATGGTGACTTGGTATTGATAACAAAGCCTTGAACAAAATCACCATTAAGAATCAACACCCAATCCCCTGAATTGATGATATTCTTGATAAACTTAAGGGTACCTAGTTTTTTCGTAAGGTTGATTTAAAGACAGGTTACCACCAAATCTCGATTGAGCAAGCCAATGTATGGAAGAAAAACTTCAAGTCTAAAGATGGCCTTTTTGAGTGGTTGGGAATGTCTTTCGGCTTGAATAATGCCCCAACAACCTTTATGAGGATGATGGATGATATCTTGTTCCCTTTCACAAGCTATGGTGTGGTCGTACATCTGGACGACATCCACATCTTCAATATAGGTTGGGTGGAACACTTGCAGCACATTCAAGATATCCTTAGTACATTACACAAACATAAGTTAAATGCTAATTAGGAGAAATACTCATTCAACATGGAGAGAATTTAGCACCATGATAGTACATCATGAATGAACATGGGGTGCATGTGGTCCTAACCAAGATCCAAGGAATTAGCGATTGGACAACCCCGAAAACTCTAACATAGCTCTGTATATTCTTGGGCCTCACTAAGTTTTACCACAAGTTTGTGTTGGGGTTCTCTCATATCGCTTAGCCCTTAAACTAAGTGACCAAGGGTGGATCAAAAGCCAAGTTTTCTTGGGGTGCATCATGAAAAAAATCCTTTGTGGATTTGAAACAATGCATATCCTCGGTTCCAGACCTCACTCTACAAGACTTGTAATAATCATTTGTGATTGATACAAATGCCTCTGAGTAAGTTATTGGTGCAGTCCTCACTCAACATGGGCATCCAATGGATTATCATAGTGAGACACTCTCTGATTATGTTTGTAGGTATCCCACCTATGACAAGGATATGTACTCCATTATGAGGGCATGTCATCAATGGAATCATTACATCCTAGGGAAGGAGACCATCATCCACACTAATCACAAGCCTCTAGAGTTCATGTAGACATAGGGAAAGTTCCAAAATGACCACCATCAAAAGTGGCCTACATGCCTACAATAGTTCCACTTGAACGTCAAGTATCAGAAGGGAAATACCAATCATGTTGCATATTACCTCAATTGACCTCTAGTTGTTGTGTTGACTACCATGCTCAACTCTTGTGGACATGAGACATCCAAGTGGCCCAAATTGTACAATAGTGACCCTAACTTTGATATTTCCTATCAAACATTACAAACATGAAGATCAATCTCAAACTTTCATGTCTAGAAAAAACATTCATGCCATCTTAGGCAACTATATGTTCCTTCAAGCGAGTGCAAGGATATGATTTGGGAGGCATATTATGGTCGAGTGGCAGGGAACTTCTGTGTAAATAAGACAATCACAATGCTGTAGAAGTACTTCTACTGGCTGAAGCTCCGACATGACATCGGTAGGTACATATGATTGTGTACTTCCTGTGGCATTTCCAAACCTGCCATCAAGAAGTAATGAGTGTACACCCAATTTCCTACCCCAAATTGGCTCTGGAAGTTTGTCTGCATGGACTACATGTCTGACTTGTGTTCAACTTAGCATGACAACGACTGTGTAATTGTGGTTGCTGATCGGTTCTTTAAGATGACAATTTTAACTCCTTGAAAGAATAACATCACAACAGAGACCACTGCTAAGCTCTTCTTCAAGCATGTTTGGGTTCATTTTGGATTCCCGTGGGCCATTATTTTAGGTCGAGATAACAGTTTCTTGAGTACCTTCTTGTCGATCCCATGGTCAGTGATGGACACCAAGCTAAGCAAATCGAATTCCTTCCACCCCCAAAATGATGGGTAGATAAAGGTGGTCAACTAGATGATTGTGCATATTATGAGAATGTATAGTTCCAAACATCCTCTCACTTGGAATGAGATCATTCCTTATGATTAATATAGCTACAATAAAGTCCATTAAATCTCTATTAGTCACAACCCTTTTGAGGTATGCTTGGGGTTCCATCTATTACCCTTGATTGATGTAGAACTGCCCATTTCAAATACACAAGAAGAGTCCTCCTATGCTTAAACTGAGTCTGATTAAGCATCCAAATTTGTTGAGCGAATCCAACACATCCAACAACAATTTCATGATACATTGCAAAAATCCAATGCCAAGTAAAAGTAGCAAATCAACATCAAGTTCCATGTAAGTCTCAGGTTGTCAATAAGGTCTAGTTACATTTATAGAAATAACACCTCATAGGTCCCCACCAGAAGCTCCACCCACTTTGATATGGACCTTACAGCATCACCAAGGTTGTGGGTGAGAACACTTTTGCATTAAGTATTCCCCCTTTCCCTGGCTTGCACCTTGTATTTAATGTAAATATGCTTCGAACGTATTTCCCACCTCTCATGGACACCTCGAAGGTAGTTGATTACTTCCCCACCCCCTAAAGAACTCAATCCTAATTGCATTGAGAAGGCTACAGTTGAATGGATCATATAACTAAGATGAAGGGAGCTCGCAAGCAGAACATCCAACTATATCAAGCCATCAAAGCAAGGCAACTTCTTCACCAGGGAAAATGACTCACCAAGAGTTAGATTCAACAAAAGTTTCCTCATCTAATCGAGGAACTTGACGTGATGGGGACCATTGCTCCCAAATGGGGGAGGAATGATCCAAGTGGATACTAGTGGCCACCCAACTGTTCCACCAAGTTACAATGGTTCTCTATCTTATTGGCAATGATCTATGTGTTTTTGTGTCCTAAAATTTCACATGCATTTTGAGGCCCTAAACATTTTTTTTGGATAATTGAGGTTCCAAGGGCTTCCACAGCATGCCCTAACCCCAAAAGATTGTAATTCTCAATTAGTTCTTTCTAACAAGCCATAAAGTTCCCTAAATGAAGAATGTATACAAAATTTGTGCCCTTGGGAAGTTGACTTATGAAGTAGCCACCTTAGTGCCTACACAATCATTTTGGTGATTCATCTCCTAGGGTTAGGTTTTTGGATGCTAGGGTTTTATCCTCTTTATTATTATGATAAAAGGTCCTTTTCGGTCTCTTTGTAATCATCTCTTTTGAATGAGTGTAGCTGAAATATCTCTCTTCATAGATAAGTTATCACCATCTCAGTTAGTTTGCATTTCTTTGTAGTTTACAATGCTTTTCCATTCCATTTATTAATATAGTTTGTGTTTTATTGTACTATTATTATTTATGCAAAATATTTGTGTGTGTGGGCCCATTTTATATTGATGCCTTCATTTTGTTCTCCAAATAATCCAGGTCACCATGTTACCACATGCAAGTAAGAATACGGATGGGAACCACCCTATCATAAACACTATTTATAACAAAGAGGGAAGAGAGAGTGGAGTAATCACTCAGCTTGAGGGAAAAATCAAGAAACCATAGGGCAAGAGGAAGAGATGAATAAATCATATGAGATAAAGGACACTAAATGAATTAGGGATTAATATGAATTATTTATCTAGGGGTTTAGTTTAACTAGAGGTACTTCAATTAGGGATTCCAACAAGTAATTTACAACAAATTAAAAAATGAAATATGAGTTAGAACTAATTAACGTATGAGTTGAACTATTTAAACTAAGTGTTGGAAATGAAAGAAATAACAAGGATATAACTCACCTCGATGAACGATGTTGTAGGTGTTAAATCTACTTGGTTTCAAGATGTGATTATAGGCCCGTATGAGAGTGTTCTACATCTTAAATGGTTATTTGAGGAGATATCAAAGAGGCTTTAGAAAGAGAAATTTAAAGGTATAAATAGGCAAATAAGTGACCTTGACGTGTAAGCGAATGAAAAAATGTCTATTGGATAGAAAGACCCATATCAAAAATTTAAAGCACAAGGTTTGACTATGTACTATGAGTCTTTCAAGTCATGCCATGGGATTTAATTGTCAAATAGGCTCAAATCTATTCCACACATTACAAAACATAATCATGGTAAGACTAGGAAATCTAGTGTTTGTTTAGTGCCTTGAAATCTAAAAGGGTTAAGGAAGAACTGATTTATTTGACATCATAAATAACAAACCCAAATAAGTTTGGGTTGCCATTTATTTATAATGAGGCATCCTAAGTAACTATGGACCCAACTAGAGGCTTGCACCCCAAATTGAACACATAGAGCAATGTAATGTCCTCAAATATTTTTCTATGGATCACTTTATTGGACTAGGTAGGCAATGGTCTAAAGTCTCTTGGAAAAATTAAAGAATAATAGTAAAGTGGTGAATTGAGGTCATGAGGCAGTATGGAAAAACCAAGGTCCAATGAAAAATTCAAGGAGCAAGGAATCATTCTCTAGTAAAATTCAATTTTATTAAGTTTTTGAGAGAATTTGGACAAGGAGGGCACATTAGAGGTGGAATGAGTCTAAGTATGTGGTGTAACTCCCATCCAAGGTGGAAGGAATCCTCTCATGAAGGCATCTCAAGAGTTGTAACTCCCCAGGCTAAAAATAGAAAATATATGACATCTATGACAAGAATACATTCCTACGACAACTTATGACATGTTGCAAGTCCCTATGACAACTTATGACATGTTGTAGTTCCTAAATTTAGACAAGGAGGGAAATAGAGGTTAGAGTGGGCCCACATGAAGATGTAACTCCCCCAAAATCAAGCTAATCCTCTCAAATTCTAATTTGCAAGGTATATAAGTTATTATTTGTCCAAATAACATTAGAGAGGAAGTAAATGGGTTCCAAGGTGTCATTCTCTCATAAAAATAACATTTATTATTATTTTATTAAATTTTTGGGAAAAAAATCTAGAATGAGGGGGTAATGCTCCATGGAGATTTATAAAAAGGGTGAAGACAAAATTGAATGGGATTTTTTGGTCATTTGAATTTTTATATTGAATAGCCATTGATATTCTCAAGCTTAGGATATGTGCCCCTTGCTAAATAACTAGTTTTGGTAGTGAAAGATTCCACCCTAACTAAAATGAGAGGAGGAATCACTTAGATGTATCAATTGAACTTCATGTGAAGGAAATATGAGGAGGAATCACTTAGATGTATCAATTGAACTTCATGTGAAGGAAATATGAGGAGGAATCACTCATATTTCACAAGTGAGATTCATTTTATGGAGTTTTATATATTATTCTATTGTTGGTTTTATTTCATCCACAGGAGCTTGGAATTCCAAGTTGTAGCAACAAAAGTTTATGGTGGTTTCCAGAAAAGGTGGAGTTGTGTTGAAGACTCTTGCTTGAGGATGGCACACCAAGGGTAGTGGATATCTATTGGGAAAGGTTCTAAAGGAATTATATCTTGTATTTTGGACAGAGGGCTCACCATTGGAGGTTGTGTTTCAGATTGGGGTTGAATTTGGGCCTTGGAAGGAGCATTAGGGAAGCAAATCTCACTTTTGGAGCAACATTCTTCCCTTTCCACATTGTTGGTTTTTGGGTAGTTCTTTATCTTATTTTGCATCATATATTTATATCATTTTTCAGTTGATATAGCAGCCATTTATGTAACCAATAATACTATACATGAATTAATGAAAAACTTCAGCATTTACTTCATGTATTGTTCCAAATTCAATCACTAGTTTCCTCATGTAAACATATGCAATAAAGGGTTATATCAACTTAAGTTTCCTTTTGTTTAACTATCGTAACATGTTGTTTGGAAGTGGTCAGTAGGTCATTTGATGCATCTGGAAGTGTAGAGGCCTCGTGTACACGTTTTGGGAGAATTTGAGTGGGTTAGAGGTTGTTTGATCTTGTTAGGAAAAGTTGTATTTTCTTGGTTCAAAAATCAAGCTAGTATCCCTAGTTTTGATTTGGGTTTCTTCCAAAAATTCCATAAATGTTCTATGAAGTATTGTATTGAGAAATATATCTGGGCTTGGGTGTGTATGGGTGGATTTGGTTCTGTCCAATCAAATTCGAGTGGCTTGGGGGGGGTTTGGATTGAGTGGAATCCACGATTGTCTATATGGTTAAAGTCTAGCTAGTCTTCATTGGTTCAAGTTGGTGATTAGTAGGCTATTCATATTTGTTTAAATNGGGGGGTGTTTGGATTGAGTGGAATCCACGATTGTCTATATGGTTAAAGTCTAGCTAGTCTTCATTGGTTCAAGTTGGTGATTAGTAGGCTATTCATATTTGTTTAAATTGAAAGATTAGTCATTGTCTTCTATTATATTAGGCCATGAACTTTTCATTGGATGGGTGCTTCACCTAGAAATTCTGGTGCTTCCAAATTGACACTAAGGGAATTGCATACGAATTGTTTGATGACAGTCTTGAACCAGAATTACCAACTTTCAAACTCTATATCATATTTGTTTGGGCACATAGCAGTGGTCCCTAAATACATTAATGAAGCTGCACATCTTATATAAATCATAAATTGAATGTGCAGGTCCATTGTTGTTAAAGTTGTCATACCCATCTCTTGCATTTGATACATCACAGTGATATATGAAGCAAGCATTGTATGAACTATTTGAAGGAAGATGAAAACCATTAGACCCTTCATGGAAAAATATTTTTTAGATCGAGGATAATAAAAGCAAGGAAATGCCCCAATTTAAAAGTGAATAAAACTGATCACCAAGGTCCAAAGGCCAAGACATGTGAGGTGGTAAAGGACTCTATATCAACACTAGAAATCCCTAAGAGGTCATAAATATAGGCTAAGGTAAGGAGAAATCAAGGAATATGGTCAAACAAAAAAGGACAAAAGAGATATATAGTGTCTTCATTGGGTGGGCCACATGTCATGGACATGACATAGAATAGGGCCATATTGTGACCTCTCTAGTGGTTATGCACATGAGAGTGTTAAAGTGTGAAATCAATACACTACACATTGAGCCACTTCTCCCATGTTATTGAAGGTGGTGGAGTTAAAAACATTCACTAATGTGGATTTATACAAATCATAAAATTATGGATTTATCTCTATCCTTATCTAGCCACCATGGGTTCTGACTCTCTACTAATAAACATCTAGTTGTAGATTTACAAAAAAAAATCATCAATCAACTTAATTTTTTCTACTTGGACTTTTATATCCCCAATCTATGTAACCCTAATATCCACGACCTTGTAAATATAACAACCTTTTGTATAGCATCAATTTTGAAGTTTGTCTTCCCCATAGATTGTATTGGTTGGCTGCAATGATGATGGTAACGAATTGGTAATCCTTGTTGAATTTATTGAACGGTGCTCTAATTATTATTTTGAGGGATCACATGGAAGGGAGTGCTTAAGAAGTGAATCTTTGTGTTGAATGATTGGGAAACAAAGGGTGTAATGAGGAAAAAGTTTATAATTCCCAAAATTTATAATCAAAAATCATTTTTGGTGGGTGGGTAGGCCCCGATGAGCATCACTCATGCCACTACAATTAAAAACTTCTTTTTATGAAATTAGTCACATTAATGACATCACATAATCTTTCAAATCTTTTTGAATAAATATTTCAATTCACCTGACTAAACATTCCCTTGGGATATTTCATTCTAGATCGAACTTCCCAATGTGACTCGTAGGACCTCTTGGTTTCTTTAGATTATTAGGTCGCACCAATAAACAAGAGTTCTGAAATCAACAAAATTTACCTCACTTCGATTAGAATGTGTAATGGGTAGGTATGGACTAACCTAGCTCTGTTGTCTTCCAGATGTGCAATGTTTGATTCCTCTATCTCTTTTTTTTTCTAAACAATTGAAACACATCCATAATGCTTCATTGGTTGCACATCTCTATCCAATCTCTCTTTTAATGTTTCATCATATTTTCTTTGGACATAATCCCCTATTGTAACAATTAGAACATATCCATCAATGCTTCATTAGGTTGCGCTTCTTTGGTCAAGTTCCCATTCAATTTCTCATCACAGCTTGTTTAGACACTACCCCTTGCTACAATGTCTTTGACCCCTCTACAATGTCTTTGACCCCTCTACTAGAATCCCCATGGCATTACACTAGACATCTCTAGCTTGTCCACTAGACCTTGTGTACATTCCTCTACTTTCTTCCCACCTAAGTTGTCTCTCCTCCATCATGAATAGTGTTTCCTTCAACCATTGATAACCTTTTTCTCCTCTTTTTTAAACTCACGAACTCCTTCAATGGTAAATAATTACTACCTTCACCACCCATCTCCTTTTGCAACACCTCAGTATGGTCCCTTGTCACCTTTTTCTTATTAAACCATCACTAATTAGTTATTGTAGTACATCACTAGGATCGTTCCTTTCTTTTATTTGGCTTATGCTTCCTACATAGTACCTTGTTGTTTTAGCTCTCCACCCTCACCAGTCTCATCCTAGACCTCTTCTTGACATATGGATTTATGCTTCCATGCATGGTGGGGTGAAGGGATACATTTCTTCTTCTAATAAGAACATTTTTTCCCAAGTGAGGATTTATTTTATGAACCTCAATCACATACCTTTCATGAACTACTCCTCAACACATGAGTATGACTGGATTAGTTCCATTGCAAAATCTAGGCTATATTCCTCCATAACGTTCTTTACCGATAAATATACAATAATCATGACTAGGTCATTGCATTTCCATAGTGCTATGAATAAGTAATAGTTCATCTACCTCTCCAAACAAATATTTGGTTCTCCTTGACTTATTGCAACTACTCATACAATATCATTGAAAGTTCCACTTAAAAAATCTAATAAATCTCAATGAGCATAAGCCAATCCTTCGAATATACACATCTCATTCAATCAATAAGGTATCAAACTTCAAAAAGAGGTTTATCTACTCATCAATTAGTATTCTAATTCCATCTTTGTGAGCCACAATCTCGATCTCACACATAACATGTTTGGGTCCTGGTAACATAACCATTTTTTACTCGAAATGATATATGTTCTATCTTTCATCACATTTAGCATTACATTCACCCACTCTATTTTACTATGATGCAATGTATCATGGCCATGTAATCACACTCATCACAAACATAAGATGGGATCAACATAAAGTAAACGTAATCCATGTAAAGCATAAAGTGTATAATCCATATTTTAGAGCGGACATCATTCCATTCACTTCTATAAAAAAAAATAGATGCATTCCTCTAGTAGTTAACAGCACATCATACTTCTAGCTAAACTATCTAATTCACAGAACATGGCATGAAAACCATGCTTGTAAGTCGCATAAGATAAACTATAAGAGCAATTGCTAACAAAAGCTAATATTTAAGGAAATTATCAATATGATGCCATGCCTTGGCCTTTACATTTTATAACTATCATCCTTAGGTGAGTAAACAAATTCAATAACCCTTTTGTTGTTGGCTATTCAAGCAATGATTATTGCTATTCATTACCCATTACATACTAATGTGTGATGAATTCCTTCATTCTTTGACCACTTTCCCTTCCTAAAACTGAGAATCATGTCCTCCAATCTATGGTACATTCTCTTCCCACCATATTTTCATTTACTATGTCTTCAACCTAGCATTAAAGTCCTCAAAACAAGTGGTATGGATTAATTCCATTCTCTTCCCACCACATTTTCATTTACTATGTCTTCAACCTAGCATTAAAGTCCTCAAAACAAGTGGTATGGATTAATTCCCCTTCTTGACATGGGCCAAGTCCCCATAAACTATAAGAGCAATTGCTAACAAAAGCTAATATTTAAGGAAATTATCAATATGATCCCATGCCTTGGCCTTTACATTTTATAACTATCATCCTTATAAACTATAAGAGCAATTGCTAACAAAAGCTAATATTTAAGGAAATTATCAATATGATCCCATGCCTTGGCCTTTACATTTTATAACTATCATCCTTAGGTGAGTAAACAAATTCAATAACAAGCAATGATTATTGCTATTCATTTAAACAAATTCAATAACCCTTTTGTTGTTGGCTATTCAAGCAATGATTATTGCTATTCATTATCCATTACATACTAATGTGTGATGAATGCCTTCATTCTTTGACCACTTTCCCTTCCTAAAACTAAGAATCATGTCCTCCAATCTATGGTACATTCTCCTCCCACCATATTTACATTTACTATGTCTTCAACCTAGCATTAAGTCCTCAAAACAAGTGGTATGGATTAATTCCCCTTCTTGACATGGGCCAAGTCCCCTTTGTTGTTGGTTATCCAAGCAATTATTATTACTATTCATTACCCATTTATTCCTAATGTGTGATGACCACATTCATTCTTTGACCACTTTCCCTTCGTAAAACTAAGAATCATGTCCTCCAATCTATGGTACATTATCCTCCCACCATATTTTCATTTACTATGTCTTCAACGTAGCATTGAAGTCCTCAAAACAAGTGGTATGGATTAATTCCCCTCCTTGACATGGGCCAAGTGGTATGGATTAATGCCCACTCATTCACAAGGCATCATCATGTCCTTGCTCAAAATGAACAGTACTTCAAAATGAACAGTACTTTTATGAACAGTATTATAAAGTAATGGAATTTGACATTTACTCACCACATTTTCATTTACTATGTCTTCATGAACAGTATTACTCACCACATTTTCATTTACTATGTCTTCATGAACAGTATTATAAAGTAATGGAATTTGACATTTACTCACCACATTTTCATTTACTATGTCTTCAACGTAGCATTGAAGTCCTCAAAACAAGTGGTATGGATTAATTCCCCTCCTTGACATGGGCCAAGTGGTATGGATTGATGCCCACTCATTCACAAGGCATCATCATGTCCTTGCTCAAAATGAAGGGGCCAACATATATGAACAGTGTTATAAAGTAATGGAATTTGACATTTACTTTTATTTTGAAGTTTATATATATATATCATTGATGACATGGAGATATTATTAAAAAAAAAAATTGTACTTCATTAATAAATATACACATGGGTAATTATATATGCCATTTCATGGTTTACAAGACATTGAGATGAACAAATGAACCCACACTAAGAAGCAAAAATTAGATTGACAAAAGGGATGAGTTATTTTGAACATTTGGATCAAGTCCCATTAAGTAATAGTTTCATCTTTAATTATAATTGCCTTCCAAGTGTCAATAGCAAGATTGTGTCGTCTTAAATATGATAAGAGTAAGTGTAAAATTAATTAGAAAATGGGAGGATGAGGCCAGTTATTGCTTTTGTTTAGATCTTTCTTTGGCATGCTAATGCACATATTTTCTATGCCTACCATCTCTGATACTGTAGTATATGGATTTCTCACTTAGTGAATATATATGCCCAGCGTGCATGGATGACTCAAGCTAGATGCATAGCAGTTGAAATATATGTCTTCGATACAATAAAGTAACTTCTATCTCTAGAACAAAACTCAAATCGCCCTAAATTATGAAGGACTTCATATATTACAAGGACTTCATATATTACAAAGACATGTAGTTATAGGATTCATGGATACAATATAGCGATGACCACCTTATATGTATATAAGGTTCATAAGCTTTGTGTTCAAAAGGGATTATACTTATGTTACTTATGTTTTCAGATAAATTGGTAGTACATATAGTATTGTGTTCACTCTTACTATGGGTATTCTTTATTAGTCCCTACCTTCAGGCTGGCAGGGACTCTTTGAAAGGCCTTGCCGTCATTTCTATTAGTTCACACACAAATCTATGCACTTTATTTTCATTTAAGTTGAGGTTTCCTTATAAAACTGTTTTGTTCACCAATCAATAACTTCACACCGTTTTGTTGACCAATCAACGTCTTTGACTTCTTATTTGGCCTCTCTCAAATCGAGGCCATTTTCATTTTTTTATATTTCAACTTAGGGTTAAAACATCAAAGGATCCCTTAGCAAATAATCCATACATTAATGCTATCTTAGCAAGTAATCCATACATTAATGCTATCTTCTATATAGCATTAGTTAATAAACATAAAATGAATGTTAGTGACATAGCATGCATGTTAATGTTTCATTGTGGTTGGATTCCTTCCTGTTTCCATGTGTTCAGGACAGTGATATTTTTCAGGTGTTCACCTTCATGTCGATGTGTTCACCTTCATGTGTTCCCCGTGTACTCAATGCATTCCGCATTCCTATATCTGTTCAATCTCACCTCCATTTAGTGCCATGGTAACATCTAGATGCAATGCTTACTGCTATGGAAACACGCCTCTAATGCAAATTAGAGAATTATGGTGCAAGATCTAGATGCAATGCTCACTGCTATGGAAACAAGCCTCTGATGCAAATTAGATGTTTGCTCCATTTAGTGCCATGGTAACAGCTAGATGCAATGCTTACTACTATGGAAACACGCCTCTAATGCAAATTAGAGAATTATGGTGCAAGATCTAGATGCAATTCTCACTGCTATGGAAACAAGCCTCCGATGCAAAATAGAGAATGGATACAACATCTTACTCTAGCAGAGAGAAGCAACAAGAGCCCACGACGTTCAATATCCTCCATCATAAATAGTTTAGTTGAGTATCATGAACCATAAATAGTTTAGGATAAGTTTAACCTCGAAGCTCATTCAATCTAGCTCCGCCGGTCGCAATGTCTGTGATAAATCATATATACAAATTATCACAAAACTTGTGAGACATATTTCCATGGTTTTGTTCCCTGCATCTAGGATAAGTTTAACCTCGAAGCTCATTCAATCTAGCTCCGCAGGTCGCAATGTCTATGATTAATCATATATACAAATTATCACAAAAACTTGTGAGACATATTTCCATGGTTTTGTTCCCTGCATCAATAGTACTCCTACTTTTTATTTCAACAATATTCAAAGATTAATAGAGATTATGGAAACAAGTTTCAAAGATTAATAGAGATTATGGAATCTAGCAGATGAATGCATGAATGTAGAAGAAGAGTTTTGCTTGGTTTTTTGTTTGCTAGTGGAGAAACCCAGGCCTGAGATGCGTTTAAATGCTCGAGGAATTAGTTGCAGGTGAGGATTTTGAGCTCTGGACCTTTTTCTGCACTCGTTGAGGACTGTAACGAGCCAAATCTTGGAGCTTTCGGCAGAGTATTTGAAAATCTCTGATAAGCATTCGGCGAGGTCGTAAAGGCTGCTTTATGAAGCCAATCTGGATCAATTTTGTGTAATCTTGTCGGTTTCTGTTAACGATTTGGCTAAAATTGGCAGAATTTTAGCCAATATTTTAAATGTTTTTTTTGAAGTCGAAGGTTTGGCCATTGGGTTGAGTTGATCCGTTGTTTGAATGATTTAACTTAAATCTTTAAGTGTTGCAGAAGGATTTTAAAATTTCCGCCAAAGTCCAGGCTGATTTGGCTTCCCTTGTTGGAAAGGCTAGTTTGGAGGCCATATCGACGGAAGAAGTTTTTTGTAATTTCTTTGGGGTGAAGAGGCTGATTCATCGAGTTTTCGGTGATATGTATTACAGAGTCTGTATACTGTTTTGTTGGCGAGCGTTACAATGGTTAGCAGCTAACATTTTTCTATAAGTCCAAGGATTCTGGAGGATTTGGGGGGATTTCAGCGAAATATCGAAGGATTTGGTAATACTCTGAGATTTTCTGGAAAATCTCAAGAAATCCTTGTCCTGGCCTGCTTTTTTCTTTAAGCTGCAGGATTTTCCTTGAGTAGCTTGAAGATTTTTAGTAGCTGATAGTTTTGCGTGAGTCCAAGGATTTCTTTAAAACAATGGAGGATTTGGGGAACTGTGCTAAATATCCAAGGATTTGGGGAACTGTCTACTAAATATCCAAGGATTTGGTGATATTTAAATAATTTTTAAAGTCTAGACTAATCTAATGTTGGTATTCTAATAAATCGAGGCGGCTTTACAGAATGGTAGTCAAACACAGGTATTATCACAGTTGCATTCAAGAGCTCTTCCCTATTTTCTATATTTCTTCCTGCATCCTTACAAACTTTTAATTTAAACTATTCAAGATAACATTCCCACGAAACACAAATAACCATGATTTTGTTTAAAGTATTAACATGCTAAAAAAATTTAGCACTTCGATATACAAAAACCCATCAACACCTTCAAACATTATGAGGCACTGTGGAAATCTACATTGAGAAATAATAAACAATATTGTATTTATACCTGCAAATTCCTGAGTTGACAATAACCAAGCGGCAGACGAGATTGGGGTATTTGCGTGACATCCAGAAGGCCACGAAGCCCAGGCTCTATGGGCGACCACGACCACGACCACGCTTTCCACACTGAGAGAGACGAGCATATTCTTGAGGCAATCGGCTTGGAAAATCTTCTAAAACCGGCTTGGGCATAGTGCCTCCACAGGGTGACCAGAGGGAGGTGAGGCATCAGCCCTTCTAAAATCTGTTTCATCCTCGGTCACTGGTTGGGGAAATGCTTGATCTCTGCATTCTTTGCATATTCAATAAGCTCTTCAACCATGCACTCCCGAACCATGCTTCCTGTTGGTGAACTTCCACCTTTCTTAGTGTTTTCTGTAAAAATGAAGCCGAAGCCATGGATGCCTCTGGGTACTAGCAGAGTCGAGGCTGGAAGCGAAGATAGGCATTTTAAACTATGAAAAGCAGTAGGCATTGGATTTATCAAAGCTCCAGAAACAATCATTTACTATCCAACAGGAAACGAACAAGCTCCAGATGCGAATGGGGGCAACCCAATTCCAATTGAATGATACAGAGTAAGCCAACTGGAAGCAAGGATGGGTGTTGGGAATCCTCAGGAAATACGATCCAGTTCTTCCTATTCCGCAAGGAGCTTAGATCAACACCAGAACAGAACATTCAGGGACAACGAACCCATAGAATAGAAGAACCAACTCATAAGAGAAATCCCCAAAAGGAATGGTCAGAGTTGTCATGCATGCCTGTGAATAGGAAGCGAGCCCTCTAGATTTTGGCAATCATGTCAGGGTAAGTTATTTACAGACCACAGTGAAGGCGGATGCATGACCCTTCCACGTGCTACGCATGCGTTGAGATGATTGCAACTTGTGCCTGTGAAATGTTTGTGTTAGGCTTTTACAAAATTTTAATGAATATAAAGAGTTTGGAAATGAAGACACCGGTAACAGAAAATGATACACCCACTTTGAAAACTTAAATATATTCATTTATTATTATTTTCAACAAACTTAATGGAAACTATGGCCCGGCAGGAGGTATCCACAATGATATTCTATATTAAAATTTAAGACTAGTTAAGTATCTATGCCAATATTGTATATTAACAATAGGTTATCATTTAATTTTGATATCCAATTCATTATTCAAAATCTGTTTCCAAGAACTTTGAGAAAATACATTTTCACATAAAGTCCAAAAAGCTAAAAACAAAACTCCCAGTGTACAATGCCACTCACATAGCACACAAAAATATGCACAACCCATGGGCTGTACAGAGATACTGCAATAATCGGTGAAATCCATTGCTATACAAAACACACGTGGTGAAATTCATTGCTATACAAAACACACGTAGATGTTTGTTTGTTATATCCATTTTAGAGATAGAATCTGTTTTTTCCTGTCAAAACAAATATATATACTCTCAAATCTCAGCCTACATTGAGAGCCATCGAATTCAAAGAGTTCTAGAATAACATTTGGTGAAAAAACCCAGAAACCGCGGAAGCAAATGAGGATTGCGGACAGAAAACATCAATTCAAAACTGTCGTTGAAGCCATGGACGCCCACAGCAACTCCAAAGCCTATCAAAATAATAGTTGTCACAGGAGATAAACTCTATATATCTTGCTAACACTCGATAAACAGAGGGAATGCTACTTACCTTATCAGGACCGACCGTTACCGTCATTTCTTCCTCCATTTTGCTCAGGTCTTTCAACGTGCAGTTGGTTTAAGAGAATAATGCTGGTAATGGTCGAAATTGGAAGGATATTCAAATCATCAGTAATTATAAATCTAACAATCTCTTTCACGCACCCTCTAAACATTTGATCGGAATTCACATAAGAAGAGGAAGAGGAAAACGAGGAATGATCAAGAAAGTACAACTGAATAGTCAATTCATGGCCACAAGCACAAATCTACCCTGCTTGAGTGGTAAATTTGATGCTTGTTGTTGAAATAGCTATGAGCGTTGCAGCATGCATAGTAGATGGGAGGAGTGGCATATTCCATTCGTGGCAAACCATTGTAACAGATAAACGATTCGTGGGGCTTCAGCAAAAAGGTTTTATCCGAAGAAATCATATATGTAGCATTCATCTTTTCCACACTCTTGTACAGGTTACTGATGCTTTCCACTGCCTTGGAGGACGTCTTGCCGTGTTCTCGCAGAATTCTCATAACGGCACCGGCCACTGCCTTGGAGGACGTCTTGCCATGTTCTCAAAGAATTCTCATAACGGCACCTGTAGGAAGCAAAAGAAACCCTAATAGGAAATCAACGAAGTCCTTGCCAGCCTCTGCATAAAGGACCGTCAATTTGCCAGCGTCTACATAAAGGACACGCCCGATAGAGCCATTGACGGGCTAAGAAGAAAAGCGCTACACTCAACCAAATTGACAAAGCCTTATGTGGTTATTTGTTTATTTGATGCAGTGTTATCATGTGTACCTTCTTTTTGCTCGTTACAACCTAGCTCTCTATGCAACAGAGGCCGCAGCTACGCTAAGGACATAGCTAGGTAGAATGGAAACATATGCAAATCATTCAGCTCACCTTGTGAACTCGGCTCATAATATGCAGATTCAGCTGCCCGAGATTCAGATCCACTTATAGTGCGGATAGAGATCGAGTTGACCATGTTGCAAGCTATAGCCAGCAACTTCAGCATTCTCCAGCCAACATTTGACAGTGTTTTATCAAATATAAGCCGTAAAAACGAGATGTTTTAGTTGTCTTTTATCCTACGCAGTTGCAGAGTTTCGCGCTTTTGCTGTTCCTGCCTCAGCTTTGATTTGCCATGTCCCAGAACAGGTCGATTTTTCTTGTTTTTTAGAAGGAAAAAAAGCCTGTCCTTGATATTCATAAAATGAATCAAAAGGCACCTAAAATGCCATCGCATAGAAGGGTTACAATCATACAAGATCAATGAGAGAGTGCCATTATAGTGTATAAGCCTTCCATCCATGCTGCAATATTGCAGTAGCTTTCTAAGACTATAAGTCTTTATGTCAATATTGTATATTATTAACAATTATATATCATTTAATATTGATATCCAACTCATGTGTCAAACTCTGTTTCCAAAAACTTTGCTAAAGCCTATGTTATGAATTTATGGATATGTAGTATACCGTTTACATGTTGCATGCAAAACACGACCAATTGTCATAAATAGCTTGCCAAGTTCTTCCTAACACCAACAACAGTGACCAGATTCAAAATCCTGCCAAACCGTCGCCCATGTTTTAGTCGACGTTGATATGGAGACGTGTTTGCAGGTCACAACAAGAAGTTTTTACTAGATAACTTGCTTTGGTTGTCAACACTAGATCTTAACTTCCATCCATTAAAGCTTCAAACCTCTGCTTTTACATGCTACTTTGAATTATTGATCTACTTCCATCATTTCAAGTGGTATACAAGTGGTTACCTAAGAAGCTTACTCAATTCAAGTGCTATACAAGTGGTTACCTAAGAAGCTTAATCAATTCAAGTGCTATACAAGTGGTTACGTAATTATCTAAGAAACTTAATAAATTCAAATGCTATACAAGTGGTTATTTAAGAAACTTAATCTCTAAAACTGAATAAATTATAACATAGGGGAGGGACTTGCTGCTCACGAGCCCTCCTTGTTTGAATAGTCACAACTATATCAATTGGTTGAAAATGGATTTGAGATTATCTCACGTGACTTGTTCAAAAAAAACAAGAAGAAGAAATCATTGCGTTTCATGCAATTGATCAAATCCTTTAGCTAACACATATTCACACATTTACCTATTTCCATAAATTATATTAAGTTTATAATTTTGTTTTTACTCCTATTACTATTTTAATACTATAAAATTTTTAAAATATAAAATTTGTGTTTTAAAAATTAAAGGAGTTCTTTTTAAAAAAAAAGATGAAATTGATTGTATTAAAAAGATGGTACCATTAGGCTATTACAGAGATATAAACCAGAGTTCGAAATTTGAAATTGTTGTTGCAGAGTCCAAACAACATACAACTCTGTATCTTCCAAAATTTAACTATTGTTTGTTTTCATATACAACTATTACATTCGTACTATAAAGTCTTGCAAACTCATTACATAGCAGAACATGAAAAAACATAGCATATATTAGCAAAACAATCATCAATCAATCCTATCCTTGCCTTCCACGTCATCCATAAACTAGCGAAATGATAGAGATTTTGTCCATTGGCATGGCTTCGTCTGAAGGGTGCGTTTAACAATGACTACACTGGTTCATTTTGACCAACTTGTCAAGTTATTTTCTAACTTAAACCATGAGCATTATCTGTTCTTGCATATTTCCATTCAGATCATACATTCTCAATTCTAGATTGGAAATCGTAAGGGTTGTATGCCTTGTCTTGTCCATCATACCTCGTATTTTGTCGTATACCACCCACAACATTCTCTTGAATTCCTCCAAAATGTTTATGAAATCACTGAAGATTTCCTTCCAAGAAGGCAGATTGTCTCCAGATTCCTTGACTAAGAATGTGTTATTTCTCCCCTCAAGGTTAACTATTGCAATTCCAAAACACACCTCACTACCTAAAATTCCAAAGAAACTATATTCCTCTGATTTCGTCTCATAAATCCCAAGATGGGTATTGTTGAGAAGAAGAAATACTCCGAGCGTCCAAAGTATGAACACAATTAAGTCCTCCCTCTAGCTTGATATTTATGTTGCAGTCCTTATTCCCTATGCTCATAGAGGGAAAATGGTACTAGAGACTTTACTCTCCACATTGTCCCTTTATCGCCTCTTCATCCCACAAAATGTTCTCGTACTCTACACAGGAAACCTTCTTGCAATCACTCGTTGTCTCCTCGACCTTGTATGTGATCGTGTGAGATTGACATAATTGAATGGCGGACAAGACTCCCCTCACAATGGATTTTACTCTCATTGCTTTGGTGTGCTCCTACTGTAATCACACCTCTTCGTACTTACTTCCCATTCCTTATGCCCTAACCACATCAAGAATGTTCCACCTCCCATCTTGACAAGATTGGGATGAGCTATGGAGCCCCTGTTGGTTTGTGAGATTATGGTTTGGCTCATTTCCCCCGAATACATTAACTCCCCCATACAACTTAAACTATAAGCTTCTAAAGACAAGGCGGTCTATATTATTTGGAGAATGAAATGAAGGCAACAATATAAAACGACAATACACAAGAATATTTTGCAAAAAACACAATAGTTTAGTAAAACCCAAATTGTATTAATTGATGGAAAGGAAAAACATTGTAAACTACAAAGCAATACAAACTAGCTCTAAATTGTGGTAGATTATCTCTTAAAAGAGATCTGTTGGCTATGATCATCCACAAGACTGAGTTATAATGAGGCTAGCAAGGAATTTAACATAAAGCATCAATGAGAAAACCCTACAAATAAAAACCCTAACCTTGGGAGATGAAATACCAAAAGTTGTGTGGTCCTTGATCTGGTTAGTTGATATGTCAACTTCCCAGGGCGCAACTTTTGCATATGATCTCTATTTGGGGACCTCAATATCCAGTTCGAAAGGTCTGGCAGAGAAAGATTTTGTGTTGTCGGAGCAATACATTTATTCAACTATTTACCAAGTGTTGTCAAGCCAAAAAAACGTCATTTAGGGCCTCAAAACAGGCCTATAAGTTCATGACCTGAAAACTGTAAAAAAAGTGCGTTGAGATAGTGGACTAGGTGGGTGGCCACAGATGTACATATGGATTAGTCCTCACCCCTTAGGAAGAAATGGTCTCCATTTCGTCATGATCCCTCATCAGATGAGAAAACTTTTGTTGAATTTGACTCCACGTGACCCACTTGCCTTGGTGAAGTTGCCTTGCTTTGATGGCTTGGTAGAGTTGAATTTTCTATTTGTAGGTGCCCTTAATTTCTGTGTCCATGATCTGATCCACTGTAGCTTATTCAAGGCAGTTTAGATTGATTTTTGTAGGGGCCAAATGCTTAGTCACCTCTGAGGTGTCTAAGAGAGGTGGAAAATACAGTCGAAGTAATTCCACATTAAATATTGGGTGCAAGCCAAGAAAGGGGGGAATATTTAATTCAAAATCATTCTCACCCACATTATTTGCTTTGTGATGGAAAAAGGGCCATATTGGAGTGGCCTGAGCTTTCTATGGGGGCCTATGAGGCACTCTTTTTGCAAACACAACCACACCTTATCCCTAACTTGAAACTTGCGTGGAACCTGATGTTGGCCATGTTGTTGTTTGTACTTGGCATTGGCTTTTTGCATGATATATTGAACATATTGTTGGATGTAATGGATCCATTCAATGAATTTGGCTACTTTATCTGCCTCGACCTGAGCATGCGAGGATTCATCCTGTGTAGATGCAATGGGTATAACTACATCAATTAGGGGTTGTGGCCAATAGAGTTATGGAGGGTTCTGTTGTAACTATGTTGATGATATGGAAATCTCTTATCCCATATGCATGGATGTTTGGAGTTGTACATGCATAGGATATGCATAATCATCATTTTGACTACTTTTGTCTTCTTATCCATTTAGGGTTGGATGGCAGTCAATTTGGCCAGCTTGGTGTCCATCAGAGACCATAAGCAAGACCAGAAGGTCACGTTGAGGAACTTATTGTCCTAATATGAAATAATCATTTGCGGTAGCTTGAAATGAACCCAAACACACTCAAAGAAATATTAACAGTGGATTTGGTTGTGATGCTCTTCTTACATGGTGCTAGAATGGCCATCTTAGAGAAACGATCGACAACCACAACAACAACAAAAAAAAAATCATGACCATTCTTAGTGGAGGGAAAACCCAATATTTAATCCATCGTGACTAACTCCCAAAGCTTGTCTGGAGCAGTCAAAGGAGTGTATAACCCTTTTTTATTATTGGAATCTTTAGCGATGACATAGGCAATGCACCATCGAATATACCTGCTGACATCCTATCGGAGTTTTGGCCAATATAAATACTTTTGAAGTATTTATACCGTCTCTCCACACTGAAGTGTTCGACCACTTGACTGTAGTGTGCCTCCCAGACAACACAAAAGTGCATCTTGGAGGTGAAAATATGGAACTTATTTACCTGCACCCTGAGTCTGATATGTAGTAGTGAAGTCAGGGTCACTATTGTATCATTGGGGTCACCTAGAGGTCTCATTCCCACAGAGATTAAGAGTGTTGTTAGTACGATAATCTGGGGTCCAATGACACAGTTTGCAACACAGTTCATGCTACCCTTCTTATACTTAATGTTCAAATGAAATTGTTGCAAGTACGTTGACCACTTCTAATGGTCGTAATTTTGCAACTTTCCTTATGTTTGCATGAATTGAGGGGCATGTGATCAATGTGGATGATCGTTTCCTTTCCAAAATGTAATGCTTCCACTGTCAGCATGCCTTCATAATGGAGTACATCTCCTTATCATAGGTGGGATATTTGCAAACAATATCAACCATTGTCTCATTGTGATAGGCCACCAAATGTCCTTACTAGGCGAGGACTACATTGATAGCATAGTAAAAGGCACCTGTCTTAATCTCAAATGGTTGTTGCAAGTCTGACATAGTGAGGACTAGCACTAAGTGAAGGTGGTGTTTCAAATCCATAAATGCTTTCTATTGTGACCCCAACCATGTGAACTTATATTTATCTCTCCCCTTAGTCACTTGGCTTAAGGGCCAAGCAGTATGAGAGAAACCCAACATGAACCTATGGTAGAAGTTGGCAAGGTTGAAGAAGTTGTAGAGCTCTATTAGGGTTGTAAGGGTTGGCCAACCATGAAAGACTTGGATCTAGACTAGGTCCACATGCACCCATGTTCAACTTCGATATATCATAAATATTGAATTCGTTGCAAGCCAAATGAGCATTTCTTGAGGTGGGAATATAACTTGTGTTTCCACAGGGTACTCAGGGCCTACTGAATGTGCTACAGATGTTCTTCCCAACTTCAACTATAGATGAGGATGCCATTCAGATATACGACCACAAGATACCATCCATCATCCTCATGAATGTCGTTGGGGTGTCAGTCAAGCCAAAAGGCATGACCAACCATTCAAAGAGGACTTCTTTAGACTTGAAGTTTGTCTTCCATACATCGATTTGTTCAATTGGAACCTGGTGGCAGCTCAAATTCAAATTAATCTTACTAAAGAACTTGGCACCCTTATGCATCAAGAAAATCATCCATCCGAGGGAGTGGGTATCAATTCTTGATAGTGATTTTGTTCATGGATCTATAATCAATGTAGAGTCGCCATGTCCCATCCTTTTTCTCCACCGACACAATTGGACTCCAACAAGGTGAGGAGCTTGGTCAAATGTGTTCCTTTTGTATGACCTCATGAATTTGGTGTTTTATTTCCTCATTCTCCAGAAGAGAGTGCTTCTATATTGGGCCACTGGGTAAAGAAGCACCATGTATCAATCCAATTGGATGTTTGACTTGGTGATGCAAAGGCACCCCCATATGGGAAGCGAAGATGTCCTTGTACACTTCTGCAATCTTGTTGACTTGCATTTGTTGTTTAGAGTGACCTTGTGTTGAGGATATGGCAGTTGCAGTGACCTTCCATCCACCTTCTTCCTGAACCATGAAGAGGAAAAATTTGTTAGTATTAGAGATGACCTTCCAATATTGCTTCACGGAGATCAAGGAAACTACAGTAGTTGATACTACATTGGGTATCTTGTAGAGTTGGCCCTCCAAAGTAACAATGAAACAACGGGGCCTGAACTCATAAACATCATGGCATTTCCACATATAGGGTTGTCCTCAAAGAACATCGCAATATTCAAGAGGGGGAACATCACACATTATCTTATCTTTGAAGGGCTTGATGCTCTAGGATAGGTGGCACTGCTGACTGACGTGGATGTCTTGTTCCCATCTCAACCAACCAATGGTTTATGGTTGGGGGTGTGGCGTCGTTGGAAACTTCAATCTTTTGATGACCTCAACTAAGATGAGGTTCTTATGGATATCACTGTCAACAATGAAATGTAGTGGATTCCCCTTAACCCATAGTTGTGAATGAAAGAGGCGTGTCCCTTACTTTGTCTCTTTCAACTCTTCTAGTTGGATCTTTGTGGTTATGATGGTGCCACTAGGTTCAACATCAAAGATGTGCTTTCCCCATACATGCCTTGAATCAAAGTCTAAGCTACAGTGTGGCTCTGAGTATTTCTTCTCAACCAATAATGATTGTTTTGAGTGGCATTCATCAGTGTTGTGCTAGTGGATTTTGTGGAAGTCACACCACTTGTCGATGTCCTTTGATTTCCTGTTATTCTTATATTCCTATGGCTTGGGATAGTTGTCACAATTTTTGTTGTCCTTACTTTATCCTTTGTTTTGTGAGTTAGGGTTTCCTTTTCCAGGCTTTTGTTACAATTGATTTGCAAACCCAAACTCCCGCTTTTTCTTTTGCTTAAAGTTTTGCTCGATCTTGACAGTGTACCAATAAGCAACTCCCAATGAGGAGATGTCCAAGAAATACATCTCTATCTGAATGTACCTGTTGATGCCACTATGGTACTTTAGGACAAAGTGGCGTTCAAAGTCTTTAATACCAAACTTTGAGCGAAAAGTGTGGAATATATTGGTGATATTTGGCATCATTTGGTCTCTCTCCTAGCGCAGAGTTGTCCATCTCGTGTACTGGTCATCATAGTTTCTGATATGGTATAATTCCTCCTTGATGGCATCGACAAAAGCCAGCTAAGTGGGTTCTATCCTGTATATTTTAGACTGATCTCTTGCATGCCTCTCACAGTAACCGTCCCACTTAACTTTGACGTAGTGGGGGGGGGGGG
>LPNX010612541.1:186290-213118 GCA_001517045.1 Pseudotsuga menziesii
CTTGAACTGATTCTAACCTCCAAAACAACTACTCGTTGAAGGTGCATTTGCCGCCATCGACATTCGTCGAAGGATCTGGGCAAAAGTAACCATCATCTCGTTCCTATGTCATGCGAGGGATTCCTCAAGCAACAACTTAATTGGATCTCCTACTCCATCATCTCTCTTTTCTTCTCCTTCCATGTGAGATTGCTTGGGCTGACAATAGTGGTTTTCCCCAAGCTCAACTAGTTTGAGACCCAACTCTTGATAATCATATCTCGTTGGGGACAAGCACTATGAAACAACAAGAGTAGATTGCTTTGATACCACTAATCTAGATTATTTGGAGAACGAAATAAAGGTAGTAAAATAAAACGAGAATACACATGAATTTGTAGAAAACACAGTAGTACAGTAAAAGTAAATTCAATTAATTAGTGGAATGGAAACACACTATAAACTGCAAAGTAATACAAACTAGCTCTAGATGGTGGTAGCTTACCTTTGAAAAGAGATGTGTTGGCCATGCACATCCACAAGACTTAGTTACAATGAGGCCAAAAAGGCCTTTTAACATAAAGCATAAATGAGAAAACCCTAACCTCGAGAGATGAAATGGCAAAAGGTTTGTGGGCCCCGATGTGGTTAGTTGATATGTCAACTTCTTGCAGGCATAAATTTTGCATACGATCTCCGTTTAGGGGGCTAGGTATCCCGTTGGAAAGGGCTGGACGAGAAGAACTCTGTGTCATTGGCCATGTACATGCATTTCACTATTTATTGGGCATTGTTGAGCGAAGATAAAAAAAATTGTTTATGGCCTCAAAACAGACTTGGAACTTCATGACCTGAAAACCATAAAATCTGCCAAAAATGGAAAACTGTGCTTTGAGGTAGTGGACTAGGTGGGTGGCCACCGATGTCCATTTGGATCACAAGGGATCTCCTTTTTCTAATTGTTGTTAGATTGTCTATAGCTATCATTCCTTGATGCACCCTTACACCCTTATCCGCCATTTCATCAACTTTTCCATTGTTTTTCCTTCTAATGCGATACATAAGAACATAGCTTAGGTTGATAAGAATATTAAGAATATTCTTCTACATTCTACCACAGTTTAATCTTTTTCCTTTTGTGCAATTGCGCATTTGTTGGATGACTATTTTGAAATCTACAAAGATGATAATTCTAAAAATATTTAAGGGGACAAGGAGTTCAACCGCTTGCATCAAAGCTGGCCATTCAACTTCATTATTAGTTTTATTCTCTAGTTCCCGTACATATGATTTCACAATTTTTCTGTCGAGGTCCATTAGAACCCTTCCCACACTTGCCACCAGTGCTAGAATTTGGTTTTTATTCTAGCCGTCAAAATATTTTTTTTAACGTTTTGGCATTTTATATTGCCTGTCATGAAACGTTGTGTTTAAAATTTTACCCTTCAAGAGTGAAGGTTTGCTAAAAATTTTACCCATCAAAAGTGAAGGTTTGCTAAAAATTTTACCTTTCAATAATTTTTTTTGTTAATTTTTTTCAAAATAATATTTTTTTTACATTTTTATATTCAAATAAAAAATGGTCATTATTAATATATATCATGGTACATTAACTTTATTCCTATTTATTTTATATACTATTTATGTATTGAATTAATATTATATAAAAATATAAGTTAAAAAGAATAATCGCAAATGCACACCATAATATGCAAAAATAAATAAATAATGAAGCTGAAACTAAGAGTCAAGCACACCAGGGAGCTGGTCTGCTACACATAAATACCCCTCTCTAGCAGTAGTTGGGTTACTTTGCTCTTGTTTGTTTAGACTCATAAGAGGTACATCCGGTGTCTTAACATGAAGGTATAGGTAGAGGTCGGGACATAATAGCAAAAATAGACGTAGTGGTGGATAGAGCTAAGAGGATGTGTATACTAAAACCTTGACGTACTAAATATATTATAGGACTAGCAAGGCGTAATAGACCTAGACTTGTGGATGGGCTATAGATTGGATTCACATTTGCCTTGCTATTATAATAATCTATATACAGACAGATACCCGTTGGCAAGGATACTCAGTCTCATAACAGAACGATACGAAGGGAAAATAACACCTTTGAATCGAGGATCACCACTTAGACGTTTGATTAAGAAAACACTTTAAATTTGAAATTCATGTGGGATCACAAACTCAGATGGCCCAGATTTGAAATAATGTTACCGAGGTATTGGATGGCCTGCAATTTGCCAAGATGTTCAAGATTTTCGTAGGAATCGATGTTTGTTGACCAGGTATTTTAATGCTAACAAAATCGAGTTTAGTTGCATAAAATAACTCTGTTCATATCTTATTTTCAAAATCGACCTTCACTTTGTCTTTGGCTGTTCACATGTAAATTGGAAATTACAAATGCATCAATTTTACATAAATGTTTTACAATTTGTTTTTCAGTAGTCTTAAGATGACAAATCATGTTTTTAGTTTTAATTCCAGAATTGAACCACTCGATTATGTGAAGTTGAAATTTTGTTTTTTTGTTTATGACACAGGAGAGGCAAGAAAACTATATTCTACTAAGCTTGAAGGACAAAGTTAAAAAACCTAGAGGAGTTTCACGTTTATTTGGCTTAATTACTGTTGGTTATCTTAAATAAGCAATCTTATGCTTATTTAAGCCATTGCTAGCTAAGTTTTTTGTGGATTAAATGACAAGAGGAATCTCACTCAATGCCACTACCTCATGCAACTATAAAACAGGTAGGGAGGTAGGTGCCACAGGTGGTAATCTACTCCATGAATGAATCGTTGCGATCTTTATGCCGGGCAGAGTTGTTAAATGATGTTAAGTGAACATGTTTTAATAGTATGGCTCATCCACCACGCACCCAGGAAGGTTTTGATATGTGTACTACTCTCTTTAACATGACCGAGAAATGAGGTTGTTTTGATCTTGACCTGTTTGATGGTGATCTCGAGTTTGGTGGCACCGACGACAATTTTGGGTTTGGCTAATGGATATTGTGGTGGTTAGTTTGGCCCTGGTTAGTTTGATAAGGTGAGTGAAATAACGTAATAGAGAAGGGTCCATTGTATCTCACAAGGGAGAAGTAGCAGAGGAAGGATGCAGAAGAATTGCAACAAATAAAATAAATAGGAAGAATGAGGTTTGTTGCACCCGAAAATACTCTTATACTAAAAGATTTCAACCATGTACTATCAACTCTGAGTATCAAGTTTATACATATATATATATATATATATATATATATATATATATATATATATATATACATTACAGAAAATATACAGAAAATCATAGTAGATTTTCAACAAATCAATAGATTTTTAAACAAACTTTAAATCTAAACAAAAAAATTCTACAAGCAATATCTTTGAATCTTGATAATGCTTCCCAAGAGTGTGTGTCCAGAGTCCAGACTCCACTATCCACTCTCCAACTCCAAGGGCTTCTAGGCTCCAGCTCGAGCCTTTCAAGTTCCACTTCCAACTTTCAAATCATTTAGTTGAGCATTGAGCACTGAAATTTGTAGTATGTAGGTGCTAATTACAATACTAAAAAAATAAAAAATAAAATAGAAAAATCATTGTTAAATGACCTTTTTTGCTTTCAAAAAAAAATCAAGAAAACCTACAAAATAGAAAAGCATGGATGATGGAAATAATATTGACTTAATATTTTCCTTTTTAGTGAAAATATGGTTGGAATTTGGAAAGTATAATTTTGATATCACTAATTTACTAATAGTAATTTATAATGAAGTTTTAGTAATTTTGTTGTCCTTTATAGAGATTTAAAAAAAGAAAAAAAGAAAAAAAAGAAAGGTCTACTAAAATGTTTAACGGTATTTAAGTGTCAAAATACCTCATGACAGTCTGTCAAATTCCACCACTGCTTGCCACCTCTAAATAATTAAAAAAAAATTCATAAAATATAAATTTCATTTTAATTCTATAAAAAATATTATAATTCTAAATAAATCACTATCCTAATTAAAGTATTTATTTTATTCACACCTATTATTACTTATTACTTTTTTATGTAATTTGCTAAATACATTTATTAATATTATAAAAAAATAAAATCCAAAATAAAATTGTATACTTAAATTTTATATATTTTGCAAACACTTATTATCAATATTTTAAAATGCTAAAATCCTTATTAAGAATGTACTTTCCAATAGAATTGTTTTTAAAACACAATTCTCTTACCATTTTTCAAATTACTAACTCATGATTACTACTTGCGTATGCACATGCATTATTGTCAAATAAAAATAGGTAATATTTAACTTAAATATTATAAATAACTTAATCGGTCTAATTAAAACTGTGTAACAATGATACCTTTAACCACTCATAGAAAAAGGAAAGAATTAACCTAAAATGTTTTTTTCGGTTTTTAAGGATATAATTTTTTCTCTCATACAATTTTTTAAATGAAATATTATAAAAAGTTAACAAAGTTAAGATTGTTAATGGTATTTGCCACATGTAAATATTATAAAAAGTTAATAAGTTAAGATTGTTCACGGTATTTGTCACATGTACATGTATTATTGTCCAATAAAGGTCATATTCATTAAATAATATTATAATTTAATTTAAAAGATCTAATTTAAAATAATATATTTAATCACTTTAAGCTTAGAATTTTTGGGTTATAGTAAAGCATAGATCTAGCTTAGGTAATACCTTAATTAAAAAATCTATAACTAATTTATTAAAGAAAAAATATATTTATTATTCATTATTATGTCTTCGATAAGGGATATATGAATCAATCAGGTATACTAATTTGAAACAATTGAAAAAATCATAAAAGTTTAAATTAAGGTTTTGCAATATTTAGTGCAATTTTTATGTAAGTTTATTTTTTAATTATATTTTTTTAGGCTACCATTGGTCTGGTATAGGTGACGTTTCCCTTGGTTTGTGTGCCCCAAGACCCGGCGGCGTAGTGATGTAAGCAATGCTATAATTACAACGAATAAATGCTGTCTAAAATCCATTGTAAAATTTAGTTTCAAATAGGATATACATGGGTTTAAATGTGATAGGTACATAGATTCACGTTACGAAAAAGTTGACACTGCTGGCAATACTGACGATACACAAAGACAACCTGCTCACTTTGATGACGCCTAACAATTGTTTGGTAAAGGCAATAGACATGCATGCAGTCCATTACTCTAACGCTCTAACAGAGATTTTGTAGCTCTTGTCCAGTTGCATGCAACCCATGTGCATGCAACACTCCACCTGGATAAGGCAACTAAAACGCTCCCTTTCTTCATTTTTGCTTTCCTATATGCAATATACCGAGATTACCATGGCGGATGTTTCCAATGCAGTGCCAGGGATTCGAAACCGCGCTCAGCTGGTGTTTCACGCTAAATAGGTAAATTTTGTAAACCTGCGGAACTGAATTGTAAAATTACCATTGATTTTTGCATCGCAAATATTTTCGAGCTTGAATATGGGTATATATAGAAACTGAATTGTAATAACTTACTGTTGATTTTTCATCACAGAGATTTCTGAGCTTGAAGGTGGGTATATAGAGAAACAAGTATTTTTTTCACTAAGTCTTCGTAGCATTCTTCGTAAATATAGGCAGTACACTGTCAAGAAACTCCGAGTAATTTACAGACAAATAGATAGATAAATCAATCTGTTGCAAAAGTAACACGCGCTTCTTAGGGCCGACCTGGTCATCCGCGCAACGCGACTCGCCTACTGGGAATTAAAAAAAACTCAACTTCCTCACTCGAGTGTAAGATGCCTCAGTAATGACCCTAGTTCGATTTGAATGATAGATATAACTACTTTTTATTCCAGTCCCTCATGACTCTTGTCTAGTTTATTTTTCCATCTACAGTCTATCTAGCGATGGCCGCCTTCTTTCTCAGGCTCATCCTGGGCCTGGTTAGTTTTCCTGGCTTTTTGTCTGCTCTGGCTACACTGGCTCAGTTGATGGATGCATTCTTGGTGCTAGGTGCCCTCTTGGCAGCTTCGGGTGCTGTGATGGTTGTTCGGGTGTCGTCGCTCAAAGGCTTTGAGTCGAATGATGAATGGCAGTTTAATGGGATCTCCATGAAGAAAATGACTTTAGGCATGCTGCATGCATTTAGTTCAAACAATTCGACCAAACAGAGAATGTTTGGTGTATTTCATAATGAATGCGCACACAATTGCAAATTCAAAGAGCGAATAGGGAGAGTGTTCATGTCAAAATTTCCAGTGTATGATGATAAGGTTGGTTCGGATTCTAGGCATTCACAGCTACCCTTTATTAGTTTTACATATTTTGTGTATAAAAGTTGAAACTGGTTATCAGTTTCAGAGATCGCTTTGTTGTTTATATAGTGATATTCTACCGGCTAAGTACATTTGCTTTAGACGATTGGACTGGACGCATTTCTTTTCTTGCAAAGCAACAAGTCCTTGTTGTATTAGTTTTTTATTGAATTAAGAAACGAAAAACAAGTGGTTAGTGAGTTATCTAGTAGAAGGCTAAGGTAGAGTGGAACTGGGTGGTTAAGAAACAAGAAACAAGCGCTTAGTGAGTTATCTAGTAGAAGGCTAAGGTAGAGTGGAATTGGGTGGTTAAGAAACAAGAAACAAGTGGTTAGTGAGTTATCTAGTAGAAGGCTAAGGTATGGTGGAACCAAGTGTTTGATGTAGTTATTTTATGTATGAGAAATAAACGTTCATAGTATTTGAATTTGAAAATAGAATCATTGAAATAATTAAGCATTTGTTACAAGTGTTGTTCCCAAGTTGTAACAAGCAAATTGTTGTTTGCTAGTGATTATATAATCATACAATATCAATTTTTTTTAGTGATTATATAATCATGCAGTATCAATTTTTTTTTGTGTATTTTAATATATGTAATTTTCTAAATACGTTGATGAAAACTAAGAACCAAATATGATCGATATTTGTATTAGCTTTTGATTGCTTACCTATACCAATCGATGCTTGTGATGGACTTAGAAATGGACCATCCACAACTTTTCCATAACATAAATAGACTAACTGATATTTAGAATATAATTGAACTCTTATATGATTTTAAAAAGGTTACAATGATTTCATGATTTGCCATCAACAAGTTTTAATTTGTTAAGATTCATCCAGATTCAACAATCTAATGTTGTTAATGCATGATGGGATGGCGTATTCTAATTCCATTAATGCGTGGTGGGATGTCATATTTTTTGAAATCCAAAAAATGTTCAAATGGAACTTTTCATTTATCACACGGTATTTTTCATTAAATTAGTTATGCAACATAGGAATATAGCTTTGTAACTGTTTAATGTGGACCATTTTAAAACTTTCATTTGGCTTAATATTTCTTTTACTATGTAATATATCCAAAGTTACCTCCACAATACACATCGACATAGGAGACTTCACACTTTTTCACAAAGGATATTTTAGAGTTTATTGTTAATGAAGCACAAAAATCACCTTTGTGACATAGCCATGTGGTGGACCAATGAAACTTTTAATTATATAATTGGAAATCTTAAGAAACAAACAAAGGTTTGGGCACGGTTTGGGACCGCCAGTGGGCTACAAGCTTTGTTGTTTTGTTTCTCGGTAAGGATCTCTTATGACGTCCTTTCTTGTTACCTAGGAGAGACATTTAACAACAGCCTATTTTTTTATTCAAACTTCTCTCATTGTCATCCTCTTTGCAGTGCATGGATACCAAGTGTCTTTCTCCGTACATGTACATGTACATGTACCAAATCCACCTTGAGGTTGTCCTCCTCCTTCCTTGCACACTTTCATTATGTAAGACGCTCATTCTCCTTTGTCTAATTTAGTGTATCGGTGGGGACTGAATTAAATCTATCGATCTCAACTCGAAAATGACACGCCATTCTGCAATTTTGTTTTTTTACTGACCTCATAGTTGCCTTAACGTTTGGAGAGGAAAGTGGGTTTGCAAAATACAGTGAAAAGGAATAGCATTCGAGTGAAGAGGAAGAGCATTCCAGTGAACATGAAGAGCCTGGAGGCATATTTCTGCTAGAGAAATCTAAGAAAACATTGAAAACAAAAGCACGAGAAGTTAGCCTCCATTGCCAATATTGGTAATGAATGTGATTCCAGTAATGCTAGTAATAGATTTTGAAACCATTCAAAAGAACCTCATAATAAGTAGAACTTTGTCTAAATTTTGTTGAAAGTACAACATTACGAGTCATTCTCCAAGCCAATATTGTGTGCATCCAGGATTGGGCCTCATGTGTTGAGGTAGAGAGCCTGAGTTAGACTTAGGGACTTGGATTAGAATTCTTGGGTTGGACTCAAGAATGACTATCCCTCCTTATAAAAGGTTATTTTTCATGTGTTGATGTTAATGCTTTTATATATCAAAGTGATGATGTTGTAAAGTATTGTTGGACAGGGATTAGGACTTGTGTGTCAAATAATATTCTCTTGTGGACCTCCAGTTATAGTAGGTACCCATGAGGTCGACCTCTAGTTATGGAGGTAAATGATTTGCATGTTGAAGCATTAATGTTGTGTGATGTATTACTAACCATGGTCATCGATTGCTATTAAGTCTATTTTAGAGACTGGCCACCTCTAGAGTGAATTACTTTAGCATATGATCATTTGGTCTGAGAGTAATACAATATGACCACAACTCCATTCGATAAACTTTCTTAGTATAATATGATACAAAACATAAAATAAATTTATCACATATTGACCATGCAGTAAATATAAGAGATAAAGATAAGTGCATAGAGAACAAGAGAATTCGAATTGCTTATGAGAAGACTTCATTTGACTAAAGTGAACTCAAATTGTTAAGGATTCACTTAAAATAACAATGAATGTTTGAGTTAAATGAAAGATAAAGGGAAAACTGACCGTTGATTTTCGCATCGCAAAGATTTTCGAGCTTGAATGTGGGTATATATAGAAACAAGTACTTTTTTCACTAAATAATGAATATTACTGTCTTCGTAGCATTCTTCATACAGAAGTGAGCAATTACCAGGATATAGTGTTGCTCGATACATAACCATTAGGTAAGGTAAATATAGGCAGTACACTGTCAAGAAATATATAAAATAAAGATTGTGGATTACCTTTTCTTTGAAAGTCTGAAAGTCAATAAATCTTGCTTGCTTTTGCCGACAGGCGCTTGTTATAGATGGAAAGTTGCAAAGTACAGAAGTGGACGAGTTTATCTATCAAAAATTAGTAGTGGACGAGTTTATCTATCACAAATTAGTAGTGCATCCGACGTTATTCTGTCACATGCAGTAAGTAATTAAGTAATTTGTAGGGACATTTATTCTCTTGGTCAGTATAATAACTCTTAATAAAATTGAAACAAATAGCATTGCAAAGGGATGGAATCGAAACGATGCGCGGTTAGACTAGTTAGACCTTATCGATTTCGCACATCAAAGATAGTGTTCAAACTTTTGAAAAAACCAATAAATAAAAAACATTGGCTAACTCTGAAAATATGCCAAGGCTGGTTCATGCATGCACCCTCTACCCTTCTTCATAAGTATAGCTTGCCTCTCAAAGCAAACTAGTTCAATGCCATCAACAAAACACCCCTATTTTGTGGGCACCCTCTTTTGTGCACAGAACTAGAGGTATGATGGTCCGGTGTTAGTCTGTCACATGAAGTAAGTAATTAAGTAATTTGCAGGGACATTTATTCTCTCGGTCAGTGATGTGATCTTTTTTCTGACAACCAATGATGGTTAAGCTGGAAATAAAAATATTTTCTGTAAAAATATTTTTATTCTTTTCATTGTAAATTAGTTTCAACAATATTTTTATTCTTTTCACTATAAATTATTGTTTAAAGGTGGGATTTCATAAAACTATCATTAAAAAGTTATGATAAAATTCATTAGAAAAAGTAACACCAATAAGAACAACCTCAATCTCTTAAACTTAAAGTTTCTACCCTACTTAATTCATGGAAGACATTTTTTTGCAGCAAATCTTATAAATATGATTAATGAAAGAGACATTCATCCTATTCATTTGATATTTGTTCTTACAACAAATGAAAGAGAAAGTGAGTTTGAGCCTTAAGGTTTTTCGAATTATGATGGTAAATAAAAACCGGTAAAAAATAATCATAAGTACTGGTATACAATGCCCAACATTTTGTCTAAACTTTTTATTCTTTTTATAAAATCTAAAAAACAAAAAGATAATGCAAGATAACTTGTAAAATTACTCTTTTATCGTTTTACAATTATAACCACAACTTATTTCATAAGATCTTTAAATGTATCGTTTTGGGTTGAGTGCATACAGTGACATTCATACTACTTGCCTAGTGGACACTACAGAATCATCACTGAAATGACAAGGATATGTAAGTGTTGGAGAGACTTTCTATGGCATACAACTCTCAGATTAGGTTACCCAATGATCCACTAAGTTCAAAATGAGGAAGATTTGCTGCCAATTGTATTTATCTTTAAACTTTACAAATTATATTAATGTATGGAGATGTATTTCATGAAAATTGTGTTGTTATGTATCATCAAATATATGTAAACGCACTATGTAAAAACACGGTCGCATACATACTCATCATATTGCTTCACATTTTGGTGATAATTTTCACATTAATGTCATCTAATTTCACCATATTGTTTTACATTCACGTGATAATTTTCACATTAATGTCATCTAATTTTGGTTGCAAAATTACAGTTTTAAACAATCTACAATCTCAACTTTCAAAAGCTATAAACTTGAATTCAATCAATTTTACATTTTTACATAATGAAATCTATTTGAAATTATAAATACAATTTTATTTGAATGTTTTTATCAAAATTCATATACAACATGGTAACCATAGGTCATCATGTGAAAGAAACAATAAAATTGACAACATACTGAAAAAGGTTTGAAACTGGATTTAAAGTTGTTTGTAAGATATGCTATTGATTTTTCCACAAATACCTTGTTGTGAACAGAGAAGCGTTCTGCAGTTCTCGCCTTGAGCTCATTATCAATGATGTAAGGAAACAAAATTTTAATGCTTAATTTTCTCAAACTATACTTTATACTTCTTAGGTTCTTGCTAAAGTTTAAAGCTTTAATCAAAATTCTTCGACGTAGGGCTGACCCTGACAACAGAGATGAACGATTCGACGTCATAATAGGATACCTCGCAGATCCTAAGGGAGGGGGTCCTTTTTATCAAATTGTACACAAAATATTTCTATGAGATTGTTCTAAAGCCAAAGCTGAGCCATAGAGGAGTGTTCGTTGCTCAGTTATAACATCACAATAAAATGGCTCAAATTATTATAGAAATTGTTTCTTTGCAGTCGTCTTTTGCTGCATCATGCCATACGTCAATTAACAAGATAAATAATAAGTTGATAATAGTAAGGTATGCTTCTCCTAGTACTTTAGTTTGAGGCTTGAGTTTCATAGAGAGTTCTATTCATTTAGTTTAAAGTTCTTAAAAATATCAAGTTAGAGGCATGGTTGATCTCACTCACTGAAGTTTTTGAAATCAGCCTTTCCCGACCAACAGTGTCATAGAAGGTGAATTTTGTTAGAATTGGACATAGCTATTGCTGAGAAGCTTCTTGATTTCGACAATTTTTCCTTTAAATTTAAAATCAAATTCGCGGAATCACCTTCAACTTTCTTGAAAAAAAAAATACAACTATATAGAAGCTTAGGGAGAATGTTTGCATTAAACAAATTCCATCCAAATTTGGCAAGAAATATTTTCTAAGGTTTGCTTAATCTGTCATCATCGGCCATGATTGTTCCAATTAGCTAATTCTTAATTCAACTAATGATATCCCTCTGGATGGATTGTGACAGGCTCGACCCGCGGGCATCTTAATGCACGTGAAGGTATTCTCATCCATATACAACACGTTAAAACATGTTTCAAACTACGAGGGACCTCCTCTATTTGTTTTTTTTTTTCAATTCTCTCGCATATTAACCATATTTCATAGAAATTGATCAAATCAAATGAAACATATGATTGAACAGATGTGGTACCTTCCTATATTGCTCACATTCTGTCCTTCGCCGACACGTGGGATGGGTTATGGTTATGGCAACTTCTTTATCTTAATTTTTCTTTTCTTTCCATTTTAATTGCAACTTTGCGGTCATTAAGAACTTTAACATTATATAACAGAAAACAAAGTTAGTTAGCATAGAGACTCATCAACCAAAGCCAGACACAACGTATGCATTCTCTTTGGGCATGTAAAACGTCTGACTTACTAACGAAACTGCAATACTCAATTAGCTTGACTGTTGTTTTCATGAGGATGGATCGATCGTTACGCATCGAGCTACAAAAGGCTCCAATTCTTTCTTTTCTATTATGATGGATTATAATATCTCCACCGAATTGTACAAATAGGTCTACCCTTTTACCAAAATGATAGAATTGGACTGAGCTTCTCTACCAGCACCTTGCTTAGCATCTTTATATTTCATTATATAAAGATATACTGAACACTGAAGAGAAAAAGACCAAAGCTAAGGTTATAATTGCAATTGATTTAGAGTCAGCAAATGACTCTGCAGTTCATGCAAAGGTGGCAGTAGTTGGATATCCAAATGTAGTAGATCCAATAAAAACATATATAGTCTCTATTTTTATTATGATTATAATGTTTACAATTATAATTGTCATTTATAATTGACATATATTTCATGATTTTACAATTCTAAAAGCAGGGAATATGCAACATTGCTGCTATGCCTTGTTAAAAAATGGTTTGCTTGTATGTACTCACGATATTATACTACCCTAATATAGTGCATTAACCTTAGGCAATAATTATCATTGCGGATTTGTGTATAAAGATAATCAAACACATTAAATGTCTATCCCTTTGTAGACCACGCATTAGAAGTACTTCAAAATCTGATCAAGCAAAGAAGGATGATTTAGGGCTACGACGTGCTTGTTGGTGGCGCCTTCAAAAAAATTTAACTTCTGACAAATTCGATCGAATATTTCCAACCTCCAAACCTGCAAGGCTATTAATTGCTCTATTAACTATTTTACACGAACGAAACTAGAATAATTCATGGTTGTTGTGGCATGATGTTTCATACCTTTGAAAGATGTATAATGTTATGTGGTGATTTACAAGCCTCTTGAAAATTCAACTTCTACCAAATTTCATCTACACACGTCTTAAAAATGTTCACTACTACTAAATTTCATAGAAAATTTCCCACAAAATCCAACCTGCAATTATTATAAAGGGAGGCTAGGGAAAATACATGGTATGTTCTGTTCACTCCTCATGTCTGTTGATAAAGAAAGAATACCAAATCAACAAAATAAATGTATCAGGACTCAACCATTTATGAAATAGCCAAACCTCCCATCAAGGTACAACTAGGTGAGTTTTCGTTTATAAGTTATTGCACCAATTTTTCCAGTGTTCCTTACCTCGTGAGATCATTATTTCCATATCTTTCTCCTCAACACTCAACTGATCTAACCTAGGGATGAAGATTGTCTCTTTCAATCAACTATTTATTCAATAAATTAATTTTGGGAATGTTTTTTTCTAAATACAGTAAAACGCAGTATACTATCTAAGTTTTAGTGCGTATCTTCCTATTTTTCAGCGTAACAGGAACGGTTCGGAAGAGGTGTTTCTCCGCAAGTGTTGGATATCTCATATAACACATTTTGCTATAAAGCATTTTGAAATCTTTTGTATATATCAAGCGTGTCTGTATATATCTTATGCATTTTGAAATTTTGATATGGGCTCAATCAAGCGTGTCTGTATATATCTTATGCATTTTGAAATTTTGATATGGGCTCAATCAAGCGTGTCTGTATATATTTTCTAAAGAAGTGTTTGAAATCTCATATCGATCATGCTATAAAACATTTTGATATTCTTGGTACAACTTGCACCTTGCGGCCAATATGTATTTTTTGTTTCAAATTGTCAATGATCAGAGATTATATCATCCATTCTAATATCATGGCACAACTTGCACACTTGCAGCCAGTATGCATTTTCTGCTTCAAATTGTTAATGATCAGAGCTTATATCATCCATTCTAAATACCATGTGTTTCTTGTTAGGGTTGGCAACGCGATTATTAATTGTAGATATACAATCTCCAATCAGCGAATGAATCTTCTTCATCCTTTCACCAAGGAATGGACAACCTATGAGCAAGCCATGGCTACAACATGTAGTAGCAGTGAAGTGGAAGCGAGAGAGGAAGGCAAGGATGGAGAAATGACTACTGGAATGGAAATGGAGATAGAGCATGATTCTAAAATGATTTAATCCTTTGGAACTTGATAAGTTTGAATTTAAATATATAAATGACTAAAATACTAACTTTTGTAAATGTGTAATCAAAATATGTAATGTAGAAATGTATTTTATAAAAATAAATATTATTCTCATTATTATAAAAATATACATTAAAATTAATCAAATAAAAATACTATCAAACGACAAGCCTTGAACTTTGGCGTCGGAATTCACATATACGTCAATGCGTTCACATCACTAGTACGAAGCAGTTGATGTTGGTTGTGCTTTTGTACCACACGTATTCATTTCATTTATTTGACATTATCTACCTTGTTGTTGATGAGTTATTAAGCAGATACCATTCATTTCAATTAATTTCAATCGTCCATATATTAATAAAAAAAAAAAATGGTGAATGATTATTCAAATTGAAGTTAATTTTGCTATTAAAAATATTTTGTTTAATTTTTGTCAGCCTAACTAAAATGTATATAGAACTTCTGTTTGTTTTTATGTTAATACAATTATTTGTTAAACAAATCTAAGTTATATCATGTCATGAAGCTTTGATGGGGTCCACTTTTAACTTTTAAACTATTGTTTGTTATCTAACTTCGACATATAAGTGAAAAAAAACAACTCCTTCAACAAGTATTTTCATTACAAAAACTTTTCTTTCATAGCAATCACACAGCCAATAACAACATCGGGGACATGCCACCAAGTGGCTCTTGTTCATGATTAAATCAAAATACAAATAAGATGTGTCTCCGAACGTAACAAACATAGTACAATTCACCATGCTACACCCAGTTAATTTTAATTTGTCCGCGCCATTCCCACATAGGGGAAAGATGAAATATGCACGCACTGGTTTCCATATATAATTCTGTAACTCTCTGCCTGGTCGAGATCAAATGGTATCAATTGTCATTTAAAACTGTTGGGAACTACGCCGCCGAAGCACAAACCAGACAAAGGAAATAATGAATGAGAAAATAATTAACGAGATCGACACTGTTATGATCTTGAAATGAAACAATGTCAAATAAATTCAAAGAAATTTGTGAACTGATGCAATAGGGGAGTATGGATCCTTGAAAGCTGCAACATTGCCAGGTCGAGAGAACACCATCTGCGACCAACAACCCCAAGTTTTTAGCACAAATTTTAGAATTTACAGGTATTCAAATTACAGTTACAGCAGTGCGAATTTAATTATATTTTTGTTTTGGAGGTTTTGCATTACGACAATGTTGCAATTTCGCCCATGCAGACGAGAAAGGACATTGTGCTGGTTTTGCGAGAAGGGCATACCTGATAATCAGCCAAGGTAAGGGTTTTAAATCCTGCTGCACAGTATACAAAATAGTAATCCCATGTTCGTATAAACTGCTCGTTGAACCCCAGTTTTAATATCTCCCTGTACACATGATGAACCAAATAGTACATGCAGCTTAGTTTGAAATAAACTCGGGAAACCCAAATGAATTGCTTGTTCATTTATTTGTATTCTCATATCTATGTTTTGTTTAGTAGGTGACAGGAATCCTGCCTTCGTTTGGAATGGAAGTTCTTCCGCCACTGTAGCAGGGTCTGATAGTAATGCATGCCTATATTCTCCACATGCTCCACACTGAAGAATTAAAAGTTAAAACAGTTAGTTGCAGATTAGTAATGAACTTTGCCTGCAAGAACCTTACTTTCGAATTCGTGACTTGGGTGGAGCTGAATTGAAAGTGGAATATAGGGTTTATATCTGTTACCAATGATGGGAAGCAATTATATATGTAGAAATAGGAAATAAGTAGGGGTGCTTCCTACCAGAGTCTAGATCCAGCTGCCATGGCAGCGGTAGTTCTGCTCAGTGAAGGCAGGCATCCCCCTGGGAATATATATTCTTTGATGAAGTCAGAGCTTCTTCTGTACTCATCATATCTTTCATCGGGTATTGAGATAAACTGTTAACCACTTGCCAGAAGATTAGCTGGGTATAAGATTCCAAACCAATAAGAGATGAATAGAGGAAATGAAGAAACAAACAGACAGGAGGACAGATTTGCATATCTTTTCGTGACTAGTGCAATGATTATTGACATGTTGGATAAAGGAAGACAAGGGTTAGTAATTTAATGTGCCTCTAGTTGGAAATCAAGCATAATATACTAAATGCTGAGGGAAGTGGTATAGAACATACCTGCAAAACAAGAAGACCATTGTCTGCTAGAAGATATTCGCATCTGCTGAAAAATTCCTCTAAATATTCATGGCCCACACTTTCGAGCATCTCACTGCATTTATCATGTCAAGTACACAAAATCAACAAGCTGTTAGCACATAAGGACTTTTGAAAGTAACTGCTAACAACGTTCAGCTAAACAGTTATCTCTTTGAAGCTTTACCAGGAGATGATTCTGTCATATTTGCGATAATCGGGTAGTTCTCTATAATCACACAGAAGCAGTGTTATTCGATCCTGGGATAACAGATGCGGTACAAATTAGCAAGCCTTGTCTTCCTATGAATAAACAAGAATTGAAAAGTTAACAACGGCAAATTCAAACACAGGGAGCACAATCTATGTGAGGGCTATTGCCATTTTGAAAGATTTAAAAGCAAATAAAAAAGATTTGTTTTGAACACATTATATGCTCATTCCTGAAAATGCGAGATGAATATCACCTCTTGTTCTTCGTTTGGGCTTGATTGCCAAGATAAATAATGCCTTTTGCCTTTTGGTACTTGTAAGCTGTTGTATTTTTATTGGCTAACATATTCAGATATGAATTTTTTTTCATAATAATATTGCTAAGTTATCTGAAACAGGTAAACAGGTAAGAGTTTTGGAATTGACACTTTTAAATTTTATGTAACCAGGAAACAACTGTATTTTTATAACAGAAACAAATGAAAATTATATTAATATTTTACATATAATATACCCCTTCCCTACCTCAACCATATTTGGAGACCATGATCAGGTGTAACTTGTAAGTTTTAATGGATATTCATAATCTACATTCAGGTGCTTATGAATTGCTTTGAATACGTGCACCTGATTTGTCTACAGGGTTACAAAAGGAAAGGGACTTCCCTTTTGAGTCTGTTAACTGTATTAACTGACTCAAACATCCATGTGTCAGGACTATGGCTTATTTAAACTTGATTCACAAAATGAATGGGGCAGCCCTCTACATAGACTTAAACAAAATGTCCAGTAAGTTGGACCGCAGATGACTATACGAAGAGAATAAGATCACGTTAGAGGTTTTAACCTTCATTCGGACGTTTGTTGCTCTACTTTTGTCATTATTGCTGTCACTTCCCTTGCTGAAGTCCTTGGGTGTTTGAGTCCTCAAGCTCAAAGCTGCTGCACATGTTGCAAGACCTCCGTTGCCTATTGGGAATTATGAGCACATAAATTATTTGTGTCACAAGTCATTTAGACTGTTATGTGTCCACGATTCAGGATATGTGGGTGTTAATTTCTTAAACGTTAGGAGAAGTGTTGAGTGAAGAGGGACATGTGTAGTGTGAGAAATTAAGAGTCATGGGAAGGTCAAGGGCCGAGGTTGAAAGAGCAATACACGATGTGTGAGTTGGGGATTGCGAGGAAGTGGGATTTATATTGTACAGTGCACCAAAAGGAGTTTGTATAGTTTAATTTATCTCTCCATATCTCTATGCTCATTTTGTTTGTTGTGTATGTATACTTTTCATTTCTTGCATTCGAAGATAATGTTAGATGGTTTCAGAGCATTGATTTAACATGGTATAATAGACAAGGGTTTTTGTAAGGAGATCTATTTGTGGTGAAAACATTGTTTGCAATGTGAAGAAGTTTGTGGCCAAATATTTGAACTGTGGTTATGTTAGTGTCCGACTCCAAGAATGACCCAACAAAGGAGGCAGTCAGCTTGACTTCTCAGATCATCTTCATGAACTGCCTTGGGGCCCAGACAGATTGGCAATGGAAATGAGTCAAATGACTGTGCCTGTATTGGACTACCACACCTCCGAAATTTCTATCAAGTTTGATAAAATCTTAAAATTGGCAGCAAGAAACCAGCAAATGAAAGAAGAGAATGAAGGATGCAGCATAATTCACACAAGAGAATATGAATGGGTGAACAAGCAAGAATATTGACACAACAAAAGACAAACCTATAGTGGAAAAATCAGACTAGCAGGTGAAAAATAGAGTGTGGATGAGAAAATTGGACAGCAGGTAACCATTGTGAAACAATGGCAAATGGGACAAGGAAAATAGCATGGGAGATAAAAGATTTTGGTGTGATTTCATCTTTTTAATTTATTATTATTATTATTATTATCTTGCATTCAAAGTTGAAGTCTGCAATGGGAACAATCGTATGTGCTGAAACATTGTAAAACGGGCTAAAGGTTTTTGGGACCAGAAATGGGCATTCTAAAGTCTGAAAACGTACAATTTTTTTCTTTCTGAATTTGTAAAGGGCTTTGTAAGTTTGTAAGCTGTAAATTCCTCAGAAGAAGCAGGAATTACATTTGTTGAACAAACAGGATGGTACATTGGGTGTTTTGGGATAATTTTCTGTGAAAGGACATTTATATTGTGTTTTTGTGAGTTCTGGAGACTGGGAGGCACAACAGTATAAAGGGGATTGAATTTTACTTTTTAGGGGTGTAAAGCCTTACAAACAAGGGGGTTTCAAATCAAGTCAAGTCAATTTATTGAAATGAAATGGTTGGCATCAATATGAAAATCTAAGTTAGACAGACATGCATGGAGGTTTTGATTAGACCAAAATGTGACAAGGGACAATAAAAACTAAACAAATTCATATGCAGGACATTGAAAGGATCAAGTAAGATAGAATTCCACTCTAACTTTTTGAATTACACTGGATGTTGAAGAAGTCATTTTATATTTCTGGACGAGTTACTCCCTGTATGTTCATGTCAATTAGAGATAGGCTTTGATCAAAATAGTCAAAAGTTGAACCGTAGCGGTTACAGTCACTTACATTACCTTCAAACTTGTAATTAGTCCTTTTGTTGGTTTGTGGTAATCCAATTAAGATAGAATTCCACTCTAACTTATTGAATTACACTGGATGTTGAAGAAGTCATTTTTTATTTCTGGATGAGTTACTCCCTGGATGTTCATGTCAATTAGACATAGGCTTTGATCAAAATAGTCAAAAGTTGAACCGTAGGGGTTACAGTCACTTACATTACCTTCAAACTTTTAATTAGTCCTTTTGTTGGTTTGTGGTAATCCAATTAACGATTTGCCATTAATGTTGGTCTGGGGTAATCCAATTAACAATTTGCCATTAGTCTTGGTTTGGGGTAGTCTAAGTCAAAACCTGTTAGCTGAATTGATTTGGGGTAGTCCAGCTAAAAAATTGATAGGTAGTGATTCAGTGTTGACCTGAAGAAGTTCTTTTCTACATTGCGCTAATATGAAGTGTCAGTGTGTGGTGGTTGAGCAAGGCATTCCAAGACCAGCACCAAATGGCTTTAAAGGGAAGCAAAAGGCTTTAGAGCTGAAGAACAGTTGTTGGGCTTATACAGGACCGGCAGAATTTTCAGCAGGGATCTCACAAACCAGAAGGAGCTCCAGAATTTTTGGCAAGGATCTAATACACCAGTAGGAGCTACAGCATTTCCAGCAGGGATTGTGCATACACATTGAAGCAAAATTAAGGGAGAGTATTTATGTGGTTGAGGGAGAACCTTGAATAGTTAAGTGTTGCTAAGGGCGAGTCTTAGGAATTATGAACACAAATGATTTGTCATAAATCACCAAGTGCCCATGAGTTAAGCTGTATGAATGTCAAGTGTCAGAGCAAGTATTAAAATGAGATGGAATTATATCAATATCCATGAGTGATAAAAATAGGTCAATGGGACTCAAAAGTACAACAAATAACAACAATAATTGGGTAGTGCCTAGAGCATCCCCGAACAACAAAACAAGAAACAAAGAAAGACCAAAGTCAAAACCTAATAGGGGACGAACCCAAAACGTTAAACCCTAGATAATATAAAAGAGATAGAAGTTCTATAAGCAGAAACATCCCTATAACAAGAGAAGCCTACAGAGCCATGGGGGATGAGACCTTCATCAATGTTCGAATTAGAGGAGGTATTGACATCTATGTCAACCACCATGAAAGTATCAATGCTAAACTTGATAATGTCCTCTGAAGAGTGATTGGGGATAAGAGGGATTCAGTATACAATCTTATGTTCTTTGAGGACTCCTTTCTATGGCTCTCTTAACATTCAAGGTTTATGAGCATATTGAGGAGCAAACAAAATTGGTAAATATGCAAGTGTCCATGAGGAATAGTAGTTGTTTCTCTGTAATGTCGGTAGGAAGCATTAGGCCATGGCGGCCTCATGGTCTCTTGCACAAGGTGGCATTATGTCACAGATCTACCATTGGTCAAGTCTATGACTACATTATCTATTGGGCATTTGACACCCTCAATGGCTAAGATAAGTAGGAAGGAGATGACCAATCAAGTATATTTGGACCAAGGTTACTTGGGAGCGGGAGTGGGAAGCGAAATTTTCAGAAGCTTCTGGTTTGGGTGCATTTCGGGAGCGTTTTTTATATAATATATATATTTTGATGCATATATGCCAACAAATGCTTGTAGAATGTTGAATTAGTTATGGAAAGCATAAAAACATGAAATAAACCATTACATGATAAATCATATTATCATAATACCATATAACATCATTCATCAACCATCAATGATTCAATCAATTATCATATACTAGTGAATTCGTCAAACATAGGTCCATTATCCATAACATCAAGTTATCAACCTTAAAACTTCAGAGTTCAACTTCAAACTTCAAACTTGAATTTCCATGTAATGTTCACAAAATATACCATAATAAATATAAGAGTCAATGACTCAAGTTCTTGAATCTCAATAGTGCAGAAACTTGAAAGTACTGTAAATAAGAAAAGACAAGAAAAGTAGATTTTATGGATGTTTCCTCTTGCTACGAGAAATTTCTAATTTCTTTTCTCGTGGTCTATGAACAAAGGGAGTGGGATTTTCATCCCCAGTAGCCACTGATGTTGTAATATCCCAAATACTGATATTCTCTAATGTTCTATTGTAGTGTTGACTCACAACCCCAATCTTATACAAGAATATGAAATAATTGTGCATGCAAACTTGCCATGCAAAAATGCCCTAAAATGTAGCTGAATTAGGGTTAGGGTTTGTAGAAAGAAATTAACAATTACCATTGATATTCTGGCTGATAATGACTCCAGAGATAGCTGCATGCATAAAGATCTGGATAGGTGGCCTAGAAGTGCTCTTTTCCTCCGGTGTTACTGTCCCACAGTACCGTAAAACCCCTCTAGACTGAAGGTGACATTTTTGTAGGAGGAGAGGTCAGATCGGGCTGCAACTTTGTGAGCTTGTCCGCCTGATGATGCCAGAGAGATAGACTGCCACATGCAGAGATTTGGCAGCCTCTAAGTGCCCTAGCGAATTGATTTGTGGTTCTGCTGCTCACGCCCCCCAATCTCTTTGTTTGCTGATAGCTGCTCCAGATGAGCAAATTGATGGTCGATAATCACTGGATGTCATAGGATAGGCCTGCTGAGAAAGAGGAAGTTGACATGCGAAGGAAAGACTGGGTTTTGTGGTCCCGACGAATCCTTCTGTGATTTCTCTGCTACTTCCGGCTGCAAACGTGGATCTGCCAATAAACCTTCGGAATGTGCTGGATCTCCGAATCCTGAAGTATACGATGAATGCTATGGATAAACCTGGATGATCTATCCCAATAGGAGACTAGGGTAGATATCTCACTGCCGAACCCTCGTTAGCTGAAGACAGCATCTTCAACCCCAACTGTCGCGGCTGCACGTCGTGCTGTTGCTCGAAACTCCAAAATCAATCAACAATAATCATAGATAATCTCTTTGGTCCAATAACCCTTCTTAAATAGAATAGCATGTACTTTTAGGGTTTGCATGTCACTTTTAGGGTTTATGCTTCACTTTTGCATGCATGCAATTCTAATTTCCTCTTGACTTTAACACTGAAGAAATAAGGCTTACATGCTCCGCATACTTTATGATATGAACTCTGATGGCCTTCTTACTACACTAATGACTTAATAATACTGAATTGATGTACCTTTCTACTCCTAGTGCTATTAGTCCTCAGTTATTCCCTTTTTATCAAAACAGAACATTACAGTCCTCCCTCGCCAAAGATTGCTTGTCCTCAAGCAATGCCAACGCAAATCCACAATCAATCAACTGAACCAACGGAATCTGGGGATGATCCCAGGGTCCCAAATTATCCTGGGAGATCTATAGCACACTCTACTCAAAGCACTGCATTGCACGGTACCATCATAAAATGTCCCATGGAAGCCTCCTATACGTAGAGTGACTAACCACTGTGTAAACAAGGAACCATAAAAAAAGACCTCCTGAAAGCATCCTCTAGCAATCACTAAACTGTCAGTCACTGTAATCCCAGGGTCCCAAATAAATATGAGAATTGCAGAGGTCAAAATGCATCCATCGCTACCTTGCGTAGTATCGACACAAGGAACATCCTGTAGATTCCCAAATAACCCCATCAATAAACATCGTATCCATCCCTCATAAGGTCTCCCACCTGGATCCCAATGCAAACTTGTGCATCTTTCATCCCAAATATCCCAAGGGTCTTGTGGGACTATACCCTTGGCCAGGAATGTCTTCCTAAGAATCGACCACTCAATAGGACACCAACTCTTAATCTCTCTCCAATCCAATCCCCCAAAAGGACCTTGTCCATAAGCACCATCGCAAGGAATAATCCTACCAAGATGACATTCTGCCCTTCTGATTTCAACTGGAATGCTCATATACTGTTGCCCAATTTCTCGATCCTGGCAAACCTGTAAAAGCCATCCTCCATTATGCAAATGTGGACTCAAGCTACTGCAATCCTTGTCTATGTACTCCTGAAGAGGACATCTTTGAAATGCAATAGTATGTTTCTTTTGCTGCCCCACCAAGGAATCTAATTGCTCTTCAATACTAGAAAGCTTGACCGCTGACTCGAGCAATCTATATTGAATTAGAATAGTAATCCACGCACATCAATTGCCCAGGTCACTCCCAGAATCTGTAACAAAACTTTGCAAGTAAGGCAAAATGGTTAGCACACCACCCCACCTTCTCTTGATCATGTTCCATGGCCCAAAGGGGCCATTCCAAATATACCTAATGCGGCTACAAAATTCAAATTCGACTAATTTGACTTCATGTAGAAAAACTATCTTTGGCTTAACTTTCTGCTATGGACAGCTTGCTGCCTACCTGGGATCAATGATCCTTTGACATTCCAAGAAAAAATAGTGATCTTCATTAAAGGAATAGAGGATTGACCAAATTGTAAATTCATTGTTCCCAAAAGAAGAAACCCCCCTCTCAAGAGAGTGTGTCATGACTTCCTTGAAGGACTTCACCCTTGGAGAGGGACTCATAATACTACGAGGTCACTCCACAACAGCTGGAGATGACACCCCCTTATCCTTGTTGGATTTGCTCTATGTTGCAAAAAACATGCCCCCCCCCACGTTTCCATCCCGTTTCCTGATGGAAACTCGGAAACCCGTACCGTACGTAAGAGAAACCCGTTTCCAATTGATGGGGACCGTTTCGCATGTCAAAAACTCGTTTCCTTAAAATGAAAACCCGTTTCCAAATCGAATTTCACTAAAATCTCGCGTTTCCTTCCACAGTCTCCCTGAAACACTTGTTTTTTTAATTTTTTGGGTTTTTTTCTTTTTTCGGCTAGGGTTTTAAAGGATTCCGAAATGTTCTTTATGCCTTGGGTTTGTTATAAAATAACACCCATGCCACCTTTTTGCCATCATGGCTTATCCTCAACGCTCATTGGCAGCTCACGGTCCATTGGCTTAGCTAACGGTGCATTGGCATAGCTCAAGGCTTACGTTTCATCATCACGAATCTTTGGCTTTAGTGTATACATTATCTTGGGCAAGACAGCTCATCCTCACGGCTCTTTGGCAGCCCATGCCTCCATTTCCAACTCATGGTGGTGGTGCAAAAGTCACGGTGGAGGCTCAAGAAGTGGACACGGTGTTGGTCGCTGGTTGGGTTGCTGAATATTGACAGTGTGGTCACGGTGATGCCATTTTGTTTTGCAGATTGGTGGAGGATGAAGATGAGCCCGAGCATGATGACTATTAGTCTTCGGGCTTCAGCTCATGTTTTCTTTATATTTTCATTGTTCATGTTGATGTAGTATTGTACTTGTAGCCTCGTATATAAAGGCTGATTTTGGAATCTGGACATCTATGTACTAGCGGCTTAGCCTCATTTTGAAGGTTGTTTTTTGGCTATTTCCACTTGCCTTATGGAATCGTTTATGGGTAAAATCGTTGCGTTGTTTTTGGATATTACTACTTAGTACTTGCATTATGGAACCACTTATGAAATTATGAGTAAAAATGTTAAATGTGATGTTAAATTTAATCTGTAAATAATTATATATATATATATATATATTGTGTTTCCCCATTTCCTAAATTTTGGGGGGTCACGTTTCCAACATGTCCCCGTTTCGGAAACTCGTCCCCGTTTCCCCGTTTCATGCAACTTAGGATTTGCTCTTCCAACTCTCATCCATATCCATATGCTGACTCGGCACACTGCCACCTGCTGAGATGTATACTCCTATTTTTTTTTAATTTGGATTTTTCAGTCCAATTTTTTTTGAGTTGTATTGAATCCCAATCCCAATCCGAATTCATATAGGCTCACTGTGGTTTTTGGTATGGGAAACATGTCCTAGGCCAGCCCAAAATAATTTCTCTAATTTGGTGCTACTATTTAATCATATCTTTGGAAAAGAGTCTTGGTGTTTCTTTGAAAGATTTTGCATACAGGGGAGGCTAAGGATAATGAAATAGTAATAAACAGAGGAAAGTAGAGGAGTTAAAGCATTCTCCATGTTGGAAGCTAAAAAGATGTTCATGTTTTTCTTATTGTTATGATATATAGATAGATTGCAAGCATTCGAGTTACAATAGATATGCAATTTTTTGATCTATGAGTTTTAGTAGTGGTATTCACCATTGTTCCTTCAGAATAATTATTGATGGTTCCATTTTTGATAAATATATTATTATTATTATTATCATCTTGTACTACATGATATACTTTAAAAGCTTTTATAAAGCACTCATTATTGCTTTTGGAGATGCTTGAGCACTCCCATTGCTTACTTTGTATTATATTTGCACTTTTCATTGTGTTGTTTGTTGAGTTTGACCCCCACTTTGTTAAATTTTCAGCATTAGCATAAATTTTATAAATTTGCAGATAAACATAAATAGATCAGCAGTGTAGTAGAAACACATTCAGCAAATTAGCACACATGGACACAATATTTTTCACTGGGGAAACCTTCAAAGGACAAAAACCCCAAAAGCATTAATAGCTCATCTCGTTAATGAGATGGCTTAAGAAATTCTTCAAAAAGTTCCTCAAATCCAGATCTGGATTTTGACCACAGTGACTGTAAAATTCATCAGTAAAATTTATACTAATAATTTTACCCACAATTTCCAGAATTACAGAAAATTACCAATTTAGGGATTTCTTAGAAAAATTGAGATTTTCTCTCTCCTGCCTGAAAATATCAGACTGCTGAAAACTGCCTGAAAATATCAGACTGCTGAAAACTATCTGAAAATATCAGCATGTCTGAAAACTGCCCAAAAATATCAGCCTGCTGAAAACTGCCTGAAAATATCAGACTATATGAAAACTTCTTGAAAATTTCAGCCTGCTGAAAACTGCCTAAAAATATTAGACTGTCTGAAAACTGCCCAAAAATATCAGTGTGCTGAAAACTGCCCGAAAATATCAGACTGTCTGAAAACTGTCTGAAAATATCAGACTGCTGAAAATTGCCCGAAAATATCATACTGCTGAAATCTGCCCAGAAAATGGAATGCTGAAGATAGCTATGCAAAAATGTTGAAGATGGACTTTGCTGATGAAACCCTAGCTGAGGGTTTGAACATAAGATAGCCTTCTTCTCCTATGAGAGCAAAAGTGTGTGTAACAAATGAGAATGCTTGATCTTCTTTTATAGCCTTTGTTCACCTCTAAGTGGACAAGATTAGGAAAAATAAAAATAATAATATTTTTATTCTTTCCCTAATTTCACTTTCACTTTTACCAAAAAAAAGGTACTTTTATTTTTCCTTTGACTTTTATAAGAAGTCCTTCTTTAATTAAGAAAAAATAAAAATAATAATATTTTTATTATTTTCCTAATTTCACTTTCACTTTTACCAAAAAGGTACTTTTATTTTTTTCCTTTCACTTTTATAAGAAGTCCTTGTAGGTGGACAAGATTAGGAAAGATAAAAATAATAATATTTTTATTATTTTCCTAATTTCACTTTCACTATTACCAAAAAGGTACTTTTATTTTTTTCCTT
>LPNX010612541.1:224332-235115 GCA_001517045.1 Pseudotsuga menziesii
TGGGCTTTTGGTTTTACAAACAAATAAATTATAAAAACAATGGTATATAATTGTAAACCAGGTAAAATAAGTCTAGACGCTTAGTCTAGGAGTTCTCAACCATCGTTATTCTAGACAGTAATTAGAATTTAAAGATTCCTTCTTAACTTACTCAATAGTCTTCAGAGCCTTATATTCATACATCGAAATCTGGAATTAAGTTTACCTGTAAATCCTGTACAATTATCGAATCTGCATTAGCTTTGAAAAAGCTAAGTAAGCCTCGGGCTATCCTCAAGCCCCTTTCAAAAAGACAAGAAAACAACTATCAGAATCATACACTTGCTGGAAATTTAAACAATTAAATCTGATTGCAAGAGGGTTCTAACTCTTATACTCTCAAGACTGAAGAATCATCACAGTTTGAATACCGTTAGACACTTGTGTATTATAAGTTAGTAAGTAGATAATTCTATAGTCTTTAGTTACAAAAAGTTAAACTTCTAAGTCTCTCTGAATATCATCTCTGGTAATCTAATTGATGATTAGACTAAACTAGATCATTTAACTAACAATTTGTCTGCAACTTAAACATTAAATGTCACCTAGAAAAATTTTAAATTTTGTGGTTTTTGGGGTGTTACATCACTATACTCTGGCTACGTCTTCGGGCTCGCGCAATCGTTGAACCGCTTGTATTTCTTCTCCCAAATATAGGGGATGATTCTCTTCTTTACAAAAGGGAAAATATGCATTCTCAGGCAAGCCTACAACTTGCACTCTCTCCTTTACAAAAAGGCAATGATGCATTCTCAAGCAAGCCTACAACTTTCCATCTCTCTTTTACAAAGGGAAAATATGCATTCTCAAGCAAGCCTACAACTTGCTATCACTCGTTGACAAAGGGAAAATATGCTTCCCACTTCAAGTGGCTCATTCTTCCAATAAGGAGTTCATTTCCCCAATACGTGGCTTGCAAAATCTCTCTCAAAAGAGGCTTACAATCCCAAGCCTACTTCTTTCTCTAAATGAGAGGTATATATAGCTTTACATGGTTGAAGTACTTCAACATATCAAGGAGAAAAGATCTCTCAAGATCCCATAATTTAGGACCTTAGGCACAACTCAAGGGATAAGATGAGAGAAAATAAGATAAGATGAGAGAAAATCTCAACATCCCCATGCAGATCTCAACTCTCCATGAATATCTTAAGTTTCCATGAGACTAGGAAACTAGAATGCTACGTATTAGTTTCCCATTACATTTTGAGATGAAAAATATCAAAGTATATAGTTCTCAAATATTAATCATTTAATTTGATTTTAGCCTTTTTCCATTCGAAACTTCAACAAGCCATATCTTCTGCATATGAAGACTATTCAATCCGATTCAAGTTGCGTCAGAAAGATCCTTGTGAGCTCTTTGTTGTGTGGACAACTTCAACAACAATGGAGATCTTTTGCATTTTTCGACTGAGGAGACCCTCCTGGATCAAACCTCCCCACAAAGAGAAACATTTGGTCCACCAAAAGTCTTGATTCATGATCTTAGTAGAAGACTTTGTCTTCTCTCTTGGAGTGCTGAATTCTGAACCCTTTTCAAAGCCTAGTCCATAGTTGTCCTTTTGCTACTTGGTCTCATTTACTTGCACTTATTGCCAATGTTTTAGGGTGTCGGGTACAACCGAAAATGCACCCTATTACATAAGATACTTACAATACAAGCCAATAAACATACTAGAATCATTATCAACTCTTGTCTTTGCCTATATCACAACATATTCTTCTTAGATCTTCACCTGCAATTGTTAGAGTAGTCAATGTTGATTTTCTGAGCAGCATCGAGAGCCCTTCTCTTCGGAGAATGGGACCACCTGGTCCGGGATCACGGTGAAGACTCAACCCAGTGTTCAGTGACCATTCTGTTGAATGGTAGATATCTGGTCTGGGACCATGATATAAACTCAGATCTGCCCTGGGTAGACTCAACATTGTGTTGAGTAGACATCTGGTCCGGGACCACGATGTAGACCAGTCTAGGACCGGTAGACTCAGCTTAGTTCTGAGTACCCATTCTCTGGGAGAATGAAGACACTGTAAGCCCTAGACTAGGTCCGGGCATGTGTGTGGCACTTTGACCCTTGATCTATAGGCTTGGTGTGTGTTATCCAACTTTTTGTACCATACGTTGGGTTACCTGAGGAGCCACTGATTGACAGACTTGTTCAAAGTCTGATTCCAGTGTATCAGTCGATCCGTCTGCTTCTCTAGCCAATATTGGCTAGTCACCTTTTTATTTGAATAATTTTGACCCTAGCCCCGCGGGGTTTGTAATAAAATGTGCTAGTAGGATATTTTTGAGTGGTTCGGTCTCCTGAGACGTAGAATCTCAAATAGGGTATTCCAGGGAGTTTTTTGCCCCTGACAATTATGCTCTGCCTTCAGCCGAGTATAATTGACGAGGTTTTTTTCCGCTTCCTCCAAAGCTGGAATGCCCGATGTTGAATTCTGGGCCTTGGGGGGTTATTAGAGCCCAACTGAGTGTTATAAGCCTACTAGACATTATTTAGATAGATCATGCTCATGTCCTAAGTCATCTGGACACATAAAAAATTTTCGAAAAAATCTTTTTCGAACAGTGAAATTTTTTTTTTAAAATTTTTAAATTTTTAATTACTTTTCCTAAGTCTTTTGGGTTAATTTTTTTATAAATTAAATGGAAAAAACCCGTTCATGATTCGGACTTAGAATTCAGTGATTGAAGGCTCCAATCTTAAGCCAAAAATCATTCTTGATTAGCCAGCCAGTCAGAGCCAACTTTCAGATCAGCAATCGGACACATAATGCCTTTTTACTCAAAAAAGTCAGTTTTGAGTAAAAAAATGATTTTTAGTAAAAAAATGATTTTTATTAAAAAAAATGATTATTTTGGAGAAAATTAAAACTCTCCAAATTAATCCAAATTCAGTGAAATAAAAGGCTAAATGACATCTCATGGAGCACTTATGATGATTGGAGTTATCATAACTCAGCTTTAGTCATCATTAAGAGAGCAATTAATTTATTATCAGTTAGCAGACATGTCATCTCCAGCTAAAGATGAGATGGACAGCACTCATTGGTCTGGTGATTTGATCGAGGTGAAGACTAAAGCTTGCACCATCAGTGGGCTTCCCAAACCTAACGGAGGCTCCAACCAGACCTAAGGATGAGCTTACCTACATCACACGTGTGGCCTCATCCTTGGCTTGTTTTCAGTGCACAGGTTTGGAGTGGGGGCGCCTTGCCTGGGTGGAGGCCTCCCCTCACTCCCGATTCTCCGGTTTAGGTCTGAGCTCTTTGTTAGGTGGCTAAGCTGGTTAGGGTTGGTTTTTTGGTTTTAGGGTTTTAGCACTCTCTCATTTGTTAAATAGAGGCTCTTTCAGTTCTATTGAAAGAGGAGAGTTTGGCATAGAAACTCTGTTGGATTTTGTAAGCTTCTTTTTTTAATAAAATATTGAGACTTTGGAGGTCACTTGATGGGCTTTTGGCATTGTGTCTTCATCCTATGTGAAGAAATATCTCTTTTACCCTACCCTTGTATTGCAATTTGATTATTATGTTTATTGAAGACTAACAATCTAGTACTTAGGCTTCTAATCAAATCTGCATTGAGTGTTTGTGTCTTCAGGGATTGCATCTAGTAGGAGCTTTCGGCATCTAATACCTTCACCATACAAGTGTTCCATTATTAATATTTTTGTTTGCAGGGTTGCAAGCGGTTTCGGATCTTTCTTGCCTTCTCCAAACAAACTTCAAAAAATTCTACTGGTTACTTTGATTGCTACAAGTGGATCTCTATTTTCAAGGTTCTATCTTACCTTTTTTCCACTTTTGTAGAAGTTATCAAGTCATTTAAATCTTTATTTTAAGCTTGCTTGGCTTCTACTAAGTTAGATCTAGGCTTTCTAGTCTTAGATCTACTTTTTCAAAGCTAGATCCATCTTTCTAAAGGTCCATTTTTAAAGATCTAGTTTCATTTCCTTTTTAAATCCATCTTTTTTTTGCCTTGGAAAACGTGCAGGAGTTTTCTCGCAAAATGTGCAAATTTTCCATTTTTTGGGCTTGCTGGTTTTTTGTATTTTTCATTAATTCTAAATTCTGGAAATTCATTAAAAAATCAGAAAATTTTCAAAATTTTTCAAATTTTTTTTTTTGAAATTTTTCGACTTTTGCTCGAAAAGCGTGCCATTTCAAGCTTGTTGTTTTTTGGGCTGATTTTTGACTTTTTTCTGTTAATTTTAAATTCTGAAAATTCACTAAAAATCAGAAAATTTTTAAAAAAATTTTCAGTTTTTTTTTAATTTTGATTTTTTCTCGAAAAACGTGCAATTTTGTACTTGCTGTTTTTTTAATGATTTTCTGCAATTTTCCAGATTCTGGAAATTAGCCTAAAATGTTAAAAAATCCTTAATTTTAAATTTGCAAAAAGTCCCAAGTCGTTTCGTAAAAAATCGTGCATTTTACATAAAAACGGTGAGCTTGCCTAATCGTTTCCAAGTTTTGATTTTGGGTCTCATTCCATTGTTTTGATCTCCTGTTTTATCTCACAAGGCACTTGTCTTCTCATCCACTTAATCTTTTCAAATCATAGGTTAAATTTGGTTTCCTAACACTCTCACTAGTCCTTGTTTAGAGCTCTTATCCACAGGTGAACCAAAAGCAAAACCAAACAAGAAAGAGCAAGCAGAACTAGATCCAAACACAAGGATCCAAAGCCAAAAAAGAAGTCATTCTCCTTTGTACAAACTCATAAGAGTTTTTCATTTTTATTTAAGTTACTTCTCAAAGTCCTGACAAGGATTAAGTTCCAAAGGCATTTGCACTTCATTAATAAAACAAGGCTAATTGGGATAGGGCCTCCCATACTTGGTTTTTCTTCCCCATTTGGGGAAGTGTTTTTTGTTCTTAGCTTAGATTTATTTCGAGTACTTAGAGTAGTTTAATTTTTTTTGCAAAGTAAATATTCATTGTCAAATTAGCCCATTTTGTTTCATTAACTAGGTTGATTACTTCATCTTTTAATTTTTTGTATCTTTCATAAGTAATTCAACTGTTTAAAGTAGAAATCTCTTGAATCTCACTTTGTAGATCAAGAGTGCTCTCTATCGGAGAGTTGTCTTTTCATTGTTTAATAAGTTAATCAATTAATCTTGAAAGTCTCTTGAACTTGCCGTAATCCAAGTCAAGAGCACTCTTTGTCGGAGAGCATTCCCATTGCATATCCTTGCATCAAGCATATAGATTAGCTAAGTCTCTTGAACCACTGTCATAAGACGAGGTCAAGAGCGCTCTCTGTCGGAGAGTTTTAATTAATTAAGTTAAAAAAATTCGCAACTCACATCCCTTTAATTAATTAACCCCCTTCCCTCCTTGCTGGAGTATGCTTTGACCGATCTTCGATCGGAATGCCCAGAAACGGCATTGGATCTCTAAACCCCACAAGAGGAACTTAACTAAAACTTTTCCCCATAACCAACGCATCGGCATTGTTCGATAACTACCGAGGCATGTGGGCAAATTCCAAGTGTGGGCGTCGGGCTACCTAATCTGGGCACTGGTAGTTAAGTTATTGAACACTTACCTTTGACCCTAGACAGGTCCGTCATGTCTTCGAACGGAGCCATTGAAGGTATTACCGGTTAGGACATCCAGCCACCATAAGTGAAAATCACAAACAAAAAACTCTTAAAACTTACCAAAAGCACTTGCAAAACCTAACATTCACTGGCATCTTTTGGGATTCACATATTTACAGTCAAAGCATCTCCGATAAGTTGACTCCATAGGCATTGGTCCCATCTTTTAGCATTGTTGATAATCTAGGCCATTTGTCCATCGAATGTTTGATTATAAATCATATCTATGAATGCTTTATCTATTTCGTGAAGCTCTCAAATATTTGTCTATCTTTCAATTCCGGTGATAGCAACGTGGATTGCTTTGTCTTGTGTTAAATTCATCACATTTATCATCTTAAATCACAATAACTCCTAAACAACACCCATCTGCATTCGAAACATCTAAAAATTAACTTAAACATTGAGCCATAGAAAACTCTTTGTTAGGGACTACCTCCCTTGGCTTTGTTAGGAGTTAGCCTAAACGGAGGAGCCAGGAGTAGGTGACAGTACCTAGCTCTGTGCTTGCCCCCAAGGTCACACCTCTCCCACTTTCTCAAGTGAGGAGATAGCTTTCAGAAGATTTCTGCTGCTGGTGTGCAATCGGCGGACAACATCTTTTGGCGCCGTTGCCGGGGACAAATCTTTTTGTTCCTGAACGAACTTTGTTTCTTTTAGTTTTTTACCTTTTTATCCTTTTTGGTAGATTTTTAGTCCAATCACTCTCTGAAATTAGACTTAAGTCCACCTGGCGACTCCACTGTCAGTTAACACCTCAAGGTATTCTACTAGAATAAACTCTGTAGGTTTGGTCGATTCCATCCTTGACCCCGAAAAGGTCTTAAGGAGGAGATTAAACAAACTATCTTCTTACAGGATCCTTGCAGAACTTGGATCTGAGTCTATTTCAGACATCCATCTTTTATTTCCAGAAAACTTAGAAAATTTGCAAAATAATAACTGTTTTCTTAATCCAATGGGTGAGTTTTTTACTCAACTTAACTTTGCTTAGATAGCAGGTCATCCTCATGATATCCCTGACAAGGCTATCGACAAGCTTACGACATATAATGGCATTGATGCCTCCCTCTCTGCTGAGCAGCATATCAGGAATTTCACCAGACACTGTGGTGCCCATGTTAGGGGTACTGATAGGCATGAAGATGTTTACATGACCTTGTTTTCCTTGTCTTTGGATGGAAAGGCTGGCAACTGGTACGATAATTTGTCGGACAATTCTTTCGCCACCTTAGCAGACTTCAAGGCTGCTTTCCTTGGAAAGTTTGGCAGCAGAAAGGAGCCTAGACGTCTAGTAGCAGCTTTGACCAGCGTAAAGAAGTCTAATACGGAAACCATGGATGAATTCAACGATAGGTTCACAGAGTTATCAAATTCCATCCCTGCTACTTATGCTCCTCCTGTAGCTTCCACTTTGGATTATTACATTGAAGCATTAAGTGGCAAGATCCAGTACCAAATTAGAGACAAGGAGCCGACCACATTACTTCAGGCTCAGAATTTGGCCATTAAAATTGATAAGAATATGCAGTCATCTGGTGAATCTAACCTCTAGGGTTATTCAAGGTCTTCAACTGCTTTGAAAATTAGTGAACCTAAAGATAAGGATCTTTTAGCAACTATGAAGGATGCCTACGAAAAACAAATGATTGAAATGAAAAGGGAGATGAAGAAAAATACGGAGGAAGCAGAACAGAAACACTTAGTACAATTGAAGGAAATTCAAAATAGGGTGATTACAATGGAAAGAACTCAACCTCCGCCACCTCCTAGAGCTTTCCTTGCAAAACCAACATGGCAGAGAAAGAACCCCAACCATGAACAGAGGCCTCCTCATCAGTTAGAGGCTGCTAACATGGTCGAAACTTACACGCCATTTTGTAGGGCATGTGAAGACCTTCATGAAGAATCTTCCTGCTATTATGCATGCTATATTCAGGAGCATGGTTTTCTAGAGGGTTGTGGTCCTAAAGCATCATCAAGCAAGCCTGATTATATAAACTATGTAGATGACATGCATGATATTTCCGGAGAAAGTTGGAGAGAGGCAAAACAATATTCAAGAGAGCCTGAGTACATTAACACAGTTGGACAGCTCCATCCTGTCACCACAGAAACTCGGGGTCAGGTTGAAGATTATAATCAACAATTGGATAACCTCACTAAAAACTTTAGCACTAATCCTACTAATGAGCATAATGATGATAGTTTGGAAGGTTTACTACCTTGTGACCTTTTTTCTGAAGAAGATGACTATGATCATGAGGAGGGATATAGCCAAGGATGTGATACAAGTGAGGAAGAACCCCTTTCTTCTGAGATGGATGACAACTACGAGACTTGCTGCAGTATTCGGATGGAAGTTACATCAGATGGATGTAAAGACGGCCTTTCTCAATGGTAAGATTGAGGAAGAGGTTTATATTGAACAACCTGAAGGCTTTGTTACTCATGGGAAGAAGACCCATGTATGTAAACTGAAGAAAGCCTTGTATGGACTAAAACAGGCTCCGAGAGTCTAGTATGCCAGGATGGATGGATTTCTCCATAGCTTGGGGTTCTCCAAAAGTACAGCTGATTCTAACTTGTACTTTAAAGTTGTTCATAATCATGTCTTGATACTTGTTCTATATGTAGATGACTTGTTTCTTACAGGTGATGAACAGTTGATAGACCAGTGTAAGAGGGAGCTTACCTTTGAATTCGAGATGAAAGATCTCGGAATGATGCATTACTTCCTTGGCTTAGAAGTTTGGCAAAAGCCAAGTGAGATCTTCATGACACAAGGAAAGTATGCAATGGATATCTTACAGAGATTTGGGATGCAGGACTGCAAGTCCATGAGCGTACCAATGACTACCAACTTGACAAAGTTGCGAGACTCAGCCTCTAGTTCACAGAATGTGGACTCTACTCTATATAGACAACTCATTGGTTCCCTGATGTATCTCGTGCATACGAGACCAGACATCTGCTACACAGTGAATGCTCTGAGTCAGTTCATGTTAGATCCAAAGCACATACACTTGGTAGCCGCCAAACATGTACTCAGATATGTGCGAGGACTATCATTTATGGGCTCAGGTATACTTCCAGCAGTGGAGTATTGTTATCTGGATATTCAGATTCAGATTGGGCTAGCAGTGCAGTCGACCGAAAAAGTACCTCTGGTTATTGCTTCAGTATGGGATCAGCAATGATCTCTTGGTCCAGCAGGAAGCAGGGTTCCATAGCTCAAAGTACAGCTGAGGCAGAGTATATTGCTGTAAGCGATGCCTGCAAGGAAGCAGTTTGGCTCAAAAAGTTATCTGATCTGTTCGAGGGAAAGCCTGACTCAACGATCATCCATTGCGATAATCAGAGTTGCATAAAGCTTTCAGAGAATCCGGTGTTTCATGACAGATCGAAACACATTGAAATGAGGTATCATTTCATCAGAGACCTAGTGCAGAGAGGTGCTCTGAAGTTGCAGTACATTCGTATAGATGAACAGATTGCAGATATCTTGACCAAGCCTCTAACAGCATCAAAGTTGGTGTACTTTCGTGACAAGCTTGGTATGGCAGAGAATGCCTCTCTCACTAAGAGGGAGTGTTGATTTTCTGAACAGCATCGAGAGCCCTTCTCTTCGGAGAATGGGACCACCTGGTCCGGGACCACGGTGAAGACTCAACCTAGTGTTGAGTGACTATTTTGTTGAATGGTAGATATTTGGTCTGGGACCATGATATAAACCTAGATCTGCCTTGGGTAGACTCAACCTTGTGTTAAGTAGACATCTGGTCCGGGACCACGATGTAGACCAGTTTGGGACTGGTAGACTCAGCTTAGTTCTAAGTAGCCATTCTCTGGGAGAATGAAGACACTGTAAGGCCTAGACTAGGTCCGGGCATGTGTGTGGCACTTTGACCCTTGATCTATGGGCTTGGTGTGCTTCTCCAAGGATTAGCTACCCTTGGTTAAGTTACCCTAGTACCAGATCTAGGTGTCACACAGTGTGTGAGATAAAAGCATTAATAACTCTCTTGGTTTATGATGATGTACTTTTGAAATAAAAAAAAGGGTACCACAGGTAATGACCACAGGGGCACTTGGTAAAAGGCCAAAGTCAAAAGTCAAAGGAAAAAAAATAAAAGTACCTTTTTAGTAATAGTAAAAGTGAAATTAGGAAAAGAATAAAAATATTATTATTTTTATCTTTCCTAATCTTGTCCACCTAAAAGGACTTCTTATAGAAGTCAAAGGAAAAAAATAAAAGTACCTTTTTGGTAAAAGTGAAAGTGAAATTAGGAAAATAATAAAAATATTATTATTTTTATTTTTTCTTAATTAAAGAAGGACTTCTTATAAAAGTCAAAGGAAAAATAAAAATACCTTTTTTGGTAAAAGTGAAAGTGAAATTAGGGAAAGAATAAAAATATTATTATTTTTATTTTTCCTACTCTTGTCCACTTAGAGGTGAACAAAGGCTATAAAAGAAGATCAAGCCTTCTCATTTGTTACACACACTTTTGCTCTCACAGGAGAAGAAGACTATCTTATGTTCAAACCCTCAGCTAGGGTTTTATCAGCAAAGTGCATCTTCAACATTTTTGCACAGCTATCTTCAGCATTCCATTTTTTGGGTAGATTTCAGCAGTATGATATTTTTGGGCAATTTTCAGCAGTCTGATATTTGCAGACAGTCTGATATTTCCTGGCAGTTTTCAGCACGCTGATATTTTTGGGCAGTTTTCAAACAGTTTGATATTTTCAGGCAGTTTTCAGCAGGCTGATATTTTCAGGCAGTCTGATATTTTCAGGCAGTTTTCAGCAGGCTGATATTTTTGGGCAGTTTTCAGACAGGCTGATATTTTCAGGCAGTTTTCAGTAGTCTGATATTTTCAGGCAGTTTTCAGCAGTCTGATATTTTCAAGCAGGAGAGAAAATCTCAGTTTTTCTGAGAAAGCCCTAAATTGGTAATTTTCTGTAATTCTGGAAATTGTGGGTAAAATTATTAGTTTAATTTTTACTGATGAATCTTACACTTACTGTGGTCAAAATCCAGATCTGGATTTGAGGAACTTTTTGAAGAATTTCTTAAGCCATCTCATTTATGAGATGAGCTATTAATGCTTTTGGGGTTT
>LPNX010612541.1:235152-267656 GCA_001517045.1 Pseudotsuga menziesii
AGTGTCCATGTGTGCTAATGTGTTGAATGTGTTTCTACTACACAACTGATCTATTTATGTTTATCTGCAAATTTATAAAGTTTATGCTAATGCTGAAAATTTAACAGTCAATCCTAACAAACTTTGTGTAATGTTCTCTTTTAATTAAATCACTCAGAGACACCCGTTAACCTATTTTATTCCCATAGGTTCGAATGGATATTAAAGAAAAGGGAATAACTGAGGACTAATATCACTAGGAGTAGAAAGGAACAGCACTTTAGTGTTATTAGATCATCAGTAGATTATAGAAGACCATTGGAGCAGATATCAACAAGCATGCGGGCCTTATTTCACCTTGCATGTGTCAATGAGCAATTAGGTTTGCATGCATGCAAAAGTAAAGTCATGCAAACCCTAAAAGCTATATAAGAAGATAAGTCAAACCAAAAAGGAATCCAAGTTTATTATTCACTTTTGAGATTGGTTTCGAGAGCTTGACAACAATAGCAGCAGCGAGTTGGGTTGAGGGGGTGGGTCCCCAGCCAACAAGTGTTTTCAGTTGCAAAACTTATCTGCCCTACTCACTTTGGGAGATAGATCATTAAGGTCTATCCTTGCAATTTACAGTTATTCTCTATCATCGGAGCAACAACATATCCAAGCATAAGAATCTATATCTTTGAACTCCAGCAGGATGAAGAGGACGCATTCACTGGGAAATGATTCGCTACATCACAAAAAGTGTTCATTTCTCTTGCATGTCTTTCCTATTATCATCAGAGGGACCATATTTCCATACTGGGTAATTATCAGATCATCTCTTGCATATTTAAAGAAGTTACAAGCAACATTTGTGGGAGTGAGGGCATTCTCACTATTTAGGAAAACCAATTCGCTAGTGTACCGGAAGGCTTCCAAAGTCCTACATGTGTCCACCAAAGTTATAAGGAGAGCCATGCTACCCTACCTGGAAAGTCTTAGCATCATCATCCAAGTATTGAAGCGACTACTAAAGAATTAATCATTTAGAGAGGACGTTTTTCCTTACATGGGCGTCAACCACTAAAGGAGAAACAAGTTTTCACCTTGTCTCTTATTGCATGGCATGCATGCTTATTCCAGATTGCTCAAATACCCAAGCTATTAATATTGGTATGTCGATGCAGTTAATTTCATTGTGAATTCAAGTTTATTGTTATTTTGGAGTTTGTGTACACTCTTAATATTGCATGCAAATTAATTTTATCAAAACTAAAGCTGCAACACCTTCAAACTATAAACCAAAACCATAAACCCTATCAATTTAAGGAAGAAAATATCAGTTGGGATATTACTGTGGTACCAGAGCATGTTCCTCGCTAGCTGTGGGCTTAAACATGAACAGTAGATGAATCCGGAAGACACTGCTTTTGTGACATATAGAAGAAGAAAGGGCAAGTACACAGAGGATCCAGAGTTAGAAGAGATTAAATTGGAAAACACAAATTCAGACATGGACACAACAGGGATACACTGTGATAGAGGAAAGGGAACAAGGGAAGATAAAGACAGGATGGCATTTCAAAGTCTTGTTAGTGCCTTAAATGACTTGGCCAAGGGACATAAAGAGATGTTACATACTATAAACAGGTTGGTTATTAAACCATAGCATAGTCAAAACAATCTACCAATTTCACCAGGAGATAGAGGATCCACCAGTAATAGTGGGAGACATGAGTACACTGATATGCAGAACACTCCTCATATATACAATAAGCCTTCTAGAGCTACCATGCCTCACTTTTTGGAAAATCCCTCTGTAGGACTGTTTATACCAGTAGAGCCAGAGGAGCCATTTGGGGCCTATCTAGTAGAGTACAGGGTGCTTGGAGATGACTTTCACTTAGCCATGACCTTCTCAGACTTTTGCAATTTGAAAAGCAGGAACATGCCTAGAGGGTTCAATAGAGCATTCAATCAGAACTTTGAGATACAACTCACACTGGGGAAACTAAATATCCCAACTTTGATGGGACATCTAGTTATTTAGCCAGAATTTGGGTACAAAAGTAGGACACCTACTTCCAACTTAACCCCATGACGAAGATAGATGCAATCAAGTTGGCTATGTTACATTTAGACGGGGAAGCACATGAGTGGTGGTACCACGGATTGGTGACACTGGGTCACAACACTATCATCTCATACAATGACTTCACATTAAGGCTCATGGAGCACTTTGATAAGGACCTAGATATTCATTTCAGGGAGCTAGCCCAGCTCAAGCAGACAAGCAGCACATAGACCTTCATATACGAGTTCGAGAGAGTTGCAGTTATGGTATCTGATTAGTAGAGCCACTCCGTGGATGTGTGAAGGCTTACAGGCCAATTACACTTCAAGATGCTATTAGTAGGACTTGAGACCTACAAGATTCTGTGCCCAAGAACAAGCCTCCACAAAACCCTACCAATTCACCGGAAAACAAGGAAAATATAGTTTTACAGAAGGAATGGTTGAACGAAGACACACAAGAAGATTTGAGAAAGAAGAACTTATGTTTCAATTGTAAAGAACCTTGGGACCTTGGGTACTCGGCCACAGATGTATGGGCAAAGGGAGGTACACCTCATCGAAGTACTTTCAAATAGCAGTGAGGAAGATGAATTGGAGCAGAAACAGGATGGAGAACTACATAGTACAGAATTGGAACAATTGCCACAGAGAACAACTATTGCTACCCTCACAGGAATCCCCACCTTCCATACTATCAGGATCAGGGGAAGTATCCAGGGACAGTGTGCCATTGCTTTGATTGATGGTGGGGCCACCCACAACTTCATAGATGCCTCTTGGGTAGAAAGGAAAAGATTTCCCATCGAGGAATTTGAGGGCTTTATTGTTGTCATGGCTGGCAATCACAAGATGAAATGCACACAGAGGATACCTCAGTTACAAATACAACTTGGGCATTATACAGTGGTCAACGACTTTTATGTGGTAGATGTGCTAGACATGAGCATTGTTTTGGGAGTACAATGGTTGTACTCAATTGGGAAATACTCAACAAATTACCAAACATTAGAGATGGAGTTCCTGGTACCAGATAGGAAAAGGGTAGTCCTAAGGGGAATGCCAATGAAGCTTCAGAGTGAGCCATAGTAAAGGGAATGACCACCATATTCAGGCATAAGGACAAGACTCGCACGAGAAAATGGCCACTTCCAACACATAAGACTTCAAGGAAGGACTAGTAGTATGAGAAGGGCTTTCCGGGTAGACCTCCAGACGAAAGTATGATGCGCACTAGGGAATTTGGAAGAGGAGCCAAATTTAGGATGTTCAATCCTCATAGTTACCTAAGAAGATATAAGGAGGGAATACAAACTCTAGAGCATTGGTGAGAAGAAACATAAATTCTAAGAAAAAGAAGAGCCACCCAACAGTGGAATAAACTAGTTGATAAAAATGGACAAGAAGAGATAGGGATAGCTGGTTCGTTGTATTGTAGTTTTAAAAATCGGAATCGGACCCGAAATCGGTCGAGGGTCAACTCGGACTCAGAATTGGAATAGATAATGAATCGGTCATAAATCGACCGATTTGAGTTTAATGACTCGGTTTACTAAAAAATACATAAAATATTTAAATTTTAAAGAAGAACAACATATTCAAGATTTTAATCCATGATTCCAAAGCAATAGAGACAAAATATCTAAAGTTTGCTCATGTATATACCATATAAGAGTGAATATTTTAAAATCTCACAAAGTGTATTGTGCAATACATATCTAGGAGACTGGGACTGGAACAAAATAAATAATCTATGAGGCCTATAGGTTACCTATAGGCTATATGGCCTATAGAGTCCAAAAAACATGCTAGATAGTTAACTACATACTACATAGTCAGTTGTCATACATCATCAACTACATACTATATAGTCCACTGTCCCCATGGATTCCCCTCACTCACATAGTCACACTGTTTGCAAATTGCTACTGCTGTAGTGTTGCTCCACAATGAGAATAAGGAATAGGTGTAGGGAAATAGAGGGTGAGGGGGGGAGTTCATTAAGTAGATTTAGGCCCTAGGGTTAGGTTAGGTTAGGAAAAAAACAAAGCAAACAATGAAATTTCCGTGTTTTTTAAGTCTGCAGACCCCCCATGTCTGAAAGTAAAAAAATATGAGTAAAAAATACGAGAGTAAAAAATCGGCATATTTTTTACATAAATCGACTGATTTGACCGGTTTGGTACCAAATTGGTCGAGTGAACCGATTTCCAGACCGATTTGGTTCGGTTTGCCTTAAACTCGGTGAATCGGCCGATTTAGAAACCGATTTCATCGATTTTTAAAACTATTTGGTCGTAGATTGCTTGAGGACAAGAAATTTCGAGCGGGGAGGACTGTAATGTCCTCTTTTAATTAAATCACCCAGAGACACCCATTAAACTATTTTATCCCCATAGGTTTGATCGAGTATTAAAGAAAAGGGAATAACTAAGGACTAATATCATTAGGAACAGAATGGAATATCACTTCAGTATTATTAGATCATCGGTAGATTATAGAAGGCCATTAGAGCAGATATCAACAAGCATGCAGAGCATGCGAGCCTTGTTTCACCTTGCATGCGTCAATGGGCAATTAGGTTTGCATGCATGCAAAAGTAAAGTCATGCAAACCCTAAAAACTATTAAGAAGATAAGTCGAACCAAAAAGGCATCCAAGTTTATTATTCACTTTTGAGATTGGTTTTGAGAGCTCGGCAGCAGCAACAACAACGAGTTGTGTTGAGGGTGTGGGTCCCCGACCAACAAGTATTTTCGGCAACGAAACTTATCTGCCCTAATCACTTTGGGAGATAGATCATCCAAGTCTATCCTTGCAATTCATGGTTATTCTCTATCATCGCAGTAGCAACATATCCAAGCATAAGAATCTATATCTTCGAACTCCTGCAGCATGAAGATGACGCATTCATTGGGAAACAATTCACTACGTCACTGAAAGTGTTCGTTTCTCTTGCATGTTTCTTCCATTATCATCAGAGGGACCATATTTCCATACTGGGTAATTATCAGATCATCTCTTACATATTTGAAGAAGCTACAAGCAACACGTGTGGGAGTGAGAGCGTCCCCACTATTCAGGAAAACCAATTCACTTGTGTACCAGAAGGCTTCCAAAGTTCTGCATGTGTCCACCAAAGTCATCAGGAGAGCCATACTACCCTACCTGGAAAGTCTTAGCATCATCCCCAAAGTATTGAAGCGACTACTAAAAAATTAATCATTCAGAGAGGACGTTTTTCCTTGCATGGCCGTCAACCACTGAAGGAGCAACACATTTTTACCTTGTCTCTTATTGCATGGCATGCATGCTTGTTCTAGATTGCTCAAATACTCAAGCTACTAATATTGGTATGTCGGTGCAGTTAATTTCATTGTGAATTCAAGTTTATTGTTATTTTGGGGTCTGTGTACACTCTTAATATTGCATGCAAATTGATTTATTCAAAATCAAAGCTACAACACCCTGAAACTATAAACCAAAACCATAAACCCTATCAATATAAGGATGAAATGTTTAGTTGGGATATTACACCTTGCGCTTACACATTGAGTTGACTATGATCAATATGTTTCTTTTACAAATTCAAGACCTTATCAAATATTCAACGACACAATTTCATTACATAATGACCCCATTCTTGATGATCTCATACTACAAACTTTGCAACTTTGGGTACTAACCCATGAAATAAAGTAATAAACTGCCAATTAAACTCTGCTTTCAATAAGCGCACATACACTCATCAACACAGGTCGACACAACTTGGATGCAATCATGGCTCTGCCTGCGTTAAAGATTGCCATGACCTTCTCGAGAGTCGAAACTGCCTCCTCTGTAGACAACTCTCCACAATGATCAAAGAAAAGCAAATCTTTACTCAGACAACAACTCCTCAAAACAAAGAAGGCAACACATGGATGTACTATGCAGTAGCATTTCACCTTTATGACAATACTGCAATAGACAATGCGACTTCTCTTCTAGGCGGGCGCCTCCTCCAAGAGTGGCGACCTCTTCCAACAGATGGTAAGCAACAACTCGTCCTTCAACTAGGCAAGTGACACTGGCAACAGACGGTGGCATAAAATATACAGATCCAGACTTCTCTGCATCAAAACAATACTCACAAGCAGATTCACAACACCCACCGCAACGTCGATGAATAGGTAAAGCAACATTGTGTCACCTCTCCAGTGCATAGATCGAGGTCAAGGGTGATCAATGAGGATGACTTGGTGTAGAATTCTTCTCTTTTCGTTTGGCTCGAGCAGAGAAAACTACGTTTAGATTTCCCCAGGTTCTTTGGATCCTCAAGCAACTGGGGAATATGTTGTCAATGCATGGTTTGAACTTTGAAGGTGCGGCTTCGCCATTTGTATCCGTCTTCACTTTATTTCTGCTGTAACCCTGTATTGTGTAATTGCCAAACAATGTTGCCGTTGATGATACCAAAGCAGAGTATTCACACAACAAATTATCTAGGTTATCAAAAGTGTATATTTTCCAGCATTCAAGTGAATGACTTCATCAATCAACTCCAAATGTCGAGGACTCCTCTCATCCGCGGTGGAAAACAGTGCTGAAACAGTCTGTAATGGAAGAATAGTAAGGTGACCACCGATAGCGCTTCCATTTTCAGCTGCTCATGGGACTCAATCCAAGGATAACAACTGGTAACGCCTCAATGGATCCGTTAATACAGTGATCTCATTTTCATCCTAATGATGGCGATCTCAACATCATGTAGCATTGTCTTCCAAGAAAAGAATAAAATTGAACTTGCCAATTCGGTTGTGTCCAGACTGACATGTAATAGTCGAGGGCTTGGCTTTAAAGTTGCAAATCGAATTGATTATCGCCAGATTTGCATGTGTATGGAGACTTTCTACATCATATCGCGTGCTCATTGGCTTGGATACACTGTGCATACATGTGAAGAATTTGTCTCGAGTATCTCGCTGGTCTTTAATTCCAATCATAAGAAGTGCAATCCCTTTGAAGATCTATGCAACAACTAAAAGCAGCGTAAAGAGACCATAATTTGCACAGATTGTCGGGAAACCCGACCACGGCCAACTATTGCACCAACGCGTTCATCACGAACAATCATTTTATCTGATGTGTGCGCACCAATTGCTACTAGACAGACCAATTGGAAGAGGGCTTCACAGTGCTAAAAAACATGATCTCTATTCCTAGAATATGGTAATGATAATTTTACAATCTTGGTCGAGCATCAACAATTAAAGAGAAATATACCTCTTCTATCAGTTGCACATGGGCATCTAGGTGGGAGATATCGCTATCACCACCCTACAACTGACACAACCTCTTCTTCACTTTCGGATTCACTCAGTGCAACAACAACATCGAATATTGAATGCTAGCAAGATGGGAGTCCTTTGTGAGTATGAGTGGACCTGTTCTTTGCCCAAAATAACTGAAGAATATGTGCTTAATGATCTTCCTGGGTAGATCGATGTCTTGTGTCGAGGGTTATCTTTCTCTAGCTGTGTGAAAGATATGAGCCGGCGATTACTCCATTGTATGGGAAGTTCCAATTGGCATCTTTATAGATTCTCTGTTGCAGGCTCAACTCCGTTCTCTACTGATGCGATTTGAAGGAGGGGTGCTCGCTATCTATTGCTTTAGCCAACAAAACATGCCGGTAATCTAGATTCTAAATTCTCTGAACACATGAAACAAAGATCCAACACCTGTCTCATCAACAGTTTACACTTTGCTCCGGCGATGAAAGAGAGAGAGAGGACAGGAGAAATGATCCAGTAAAAGCAATTCCCCACGTCTTGCACACTACAAACAGTCCACACAACAAAAGGCATAGACATTTGCATTTGTTGGTCGATCTAATGCCATGATATATCTATATGTGATGCCAAAAACAAAGCAATCGAAGGTTATGATGCCAGATCTGTAGATGACTGACCACCGTTGGTATTAAAATCGGTGCAGACAAAACAAAGATCAGCATGCCCAATACAACAGATATACTTCTGACAATTGACGTCGATATGATGCTATCCATGTCACTGGGATGGATATTATTCACACCAGAATGGGCTGTTCACGCCCCAAAATCAAGCACCTTACCATCAATGCTCGTGGTTCCATTCACAGCCTCTTGCAAAGAGAAAGGATCTGTTGATTCACTTGCATAGATCTGAGATCTCGGCTTGGCTTGTTAAACCTAGGGATGAAGAGCCACATTCTTTCAAGAAGAAAACTTGGGCCAAATCTTCAGATCACCCAGTTAATTTACAGATTTGCACCTCTATTTTGTCACAGATCTTCCTCGAACTACTTCATGACATTATAGTAGCTCAAAGATGGTTGTTCAACATCTGGCTTCAACCACAAAGGATAGCTGCAAAGGAGCATCAAACATATCTCACCATCGCAATGGAGGCAGGAGGATCAGGGCACCGGGACAGAGCAACGTGTTGGCAAAAAAAGAAAACACCATGATCAATTCTTGCAAGGAGTTGAAGGAGCCACACACAACAGTGCAATCCACTGATCAGTTATACACCAATGCAGATCTAACTTGATTTGTGAACAACTCAAACAAATGGATATCTGAATGGCTTGAAATTAGTCTTGAGATGTGGCCTTTGATCTTGAGGCTTTGATAACAAACTTGATCCTAAAATGGGCGTAAAAAAAAAGGACTTAATTTTCTCCATTATCGAATGCTTTATCAAAATTCTCAATTTCCCATCATTAACATAGAAATTGACAGAATAATTAAAAAAAACTCAGCATTAACAACTGAAATTAAACAATCAAGCACATTAAATAATACGCAAACCGAATTGATAATGGAGTTCACCAGACTCTGGCTACGTCTCCAAACTATGTTGAGAAGACACAAAATAAAATTTGGTCTGTTCTGCGAAATGTAAATGTAAATTTTTTGTGCTCCATGAGATTTATACGCGCCACAATTCGTTGTAGTGTTTGTGCTTTACTAACAGATGATGGTAAAATCTCAAAACAAAATGAGTAGCTAGTTGTATTAGAAAAAACGTCAGTGAGATGCCACGTAGATAATGAAATATATTGACATGAGGAACACATTTCATTTATCAGAGATGTAATTTACAATCACTTGGATCTTGAGAATCTCTTTGACTTATTGTATACTAACAATATAAACATTGAAATTCCTTTTGAAAACCGTACAAAATAATTTCCTTTCGGGACTTTCATTACAAATGATACAAATACTCTAGGAGCAAATATATCAATTCAGAAAAACATTGAGATACTTGACAGTTCATTCCTCGGGTATATGAATGAAGTGAATTCGGAATAATCTGGTAGCTCCTACGATAAGAAGACTTCATAGTGCCAAAATTTCTAGCCTTATTATGGTAGAAACATTGAAGCCAGTCAAAACAAAAAAAAGAACAGTTGTATAATGCTAGTTCTGTGAAGTGTGAAATTTTTGTGTGACAAATCATTGTAGTGCTTGGCACAGCTTCTGATTATGAGGAAACTCATTAATTTCTTTCTCAGCTATCAATGTCAGTAGAGAATCAGTGATCTGTAGCATATCACATACGAATTTTCCTTCAAATCGCATGCCTTCCAACTAGTGGTGGATGCAGTTATATTTTATTGAACCAAGTGTCATCAAGTTCGAGAATTTTTATGCAGTGATGTAGTTATATGTGTGTTGTGTTGCCTTTTATTTTTTCTTTCACCTACTGGGCTCTCAGTTTTGTGTCTTTGAGAATATACCATATTAAGATAGTAATTTGCATATGCTTGCCAACATTTAACTTGAATTGAATTGGACTAGATCTAGTCAGAGGCAACTTGTGTTTATTCAAATCTTTCATAAAAGACAATAAGAAAGGAAAAAACTTGATTAAAATCTTCATAATACTTAAAAAGAAAAAAGTGGGTCTAGGAGATAAAATGATGTACATATTCTATACATGGAAGAATTAGGACTAATCTTGTTTCTATCTGAATAAAATATATAAACACCACAGAAACATATCATAGCAAGTGAAAGAGAGTACCATGTAAGGAAAATTGGTGATCCTTGGGATGCCATAACAATATGGTGTGATTTAGTTTAGTATCTCCGCTATTACAGAACATGGGTGAATCAATTTATGCTACTATGCTATAGGCAAACAGGAAGGGTTTACCTGAAGGCAAGCCTGGTTTACTCTCTTCTGTGAAAACTTCAACTGCTCTTCTGATAGAGTGATAGCGGTAATTTTGCATCCAGTTTGCTTGACAGCCTCTAGAGCTAAGCTTCCCCACCCACAACCAATTTCTAGCACCTCATGGCTGGTATCTATTTGAGCCTATATGAAATATTTAAAGACAATGAATTAATTGTCTTTTCATGAAGATCCAGTCAAAGTTGGAGTTTGTGTGTCCATAGGAATTGTATTAAGGGAATGATTCAAATATGAATATATGCTACTACCAAGGTAAGCTCACTTTGTCTATCAATAAATGTAATTTTCGTAGCTGTGCATCCTTCAATGGGTCCTCTGGCCCCTGAAATTCATTTCCAAACATGATTTTACAAGATATCATTTGCAGTAGATATCCTCATGTGTAGTAGATGTGAAATAATTTTTGGAAAATTCATTTCAAGATCACTATGATCTGTACATGAGGATTGTTAGATGTTTGCTGAAAGATCAATCTTAGCTTTATAAAAACTAAGAACTCAAGTAATAAAGATTAAAATAGCTACTGAGATATAGATAGACCAAGACAAACCTTGAAGATTGCGCATGAATAAGTCATTGTCTCGTCTAGAAACAGAGAGAACAAATCGTTGCTCTGCATTAAGAACAAAAGAAACATTGGTCACATTTCTCATGCCTGATTGCTTCTCTGGTGACGAGTCTGCAAACAACATTGCAAAGAAAGGAAACTCTGTTGTATATATACATCAGTCAAATAATATTTATTTCAAAGGTGAGAAAACAGCATAGTTATCTGCATTGTAAAAATCAACATATGTGTTCTGAGTTGCTTCTGTATCAACTTTAAAATATAAAATGGCTTGTAGGCAATCAGGATAAGATGGTAATGTATAAGGAAACTATGATAACTGCATAGTTTGAAAAATCGGAATCGGACTCGGAATCGGTCGAGGGTCAACTCCGAATCGGAATCGGAATTGGTAATGAATCGGTCAAAAATCGGTCGATTTGAATTTAATGAATCAGTTTGCTAAAAAATACATAAAATATTTAAATTTAAAGAAAAGCAACATTTTCAAGATTCTAATGCATGATTCCAAAGCATTAGAGACAAAATATCCACACTCACGAGTCACAAGCTACAACTCGGGTTCTAGCCTCTAGGAATCCAATAATTCCAATCTCAGACTCTCCATGGGCCACTCCCACAGCGACAGAGGCTACAGTCCAACTGGGTTCCAAATTCGAACTCTCAGTCTCTCTCTCAGATTCCAGTCTTGCTGCTTGCACGGGTTCCAACTTCCAACAGTCCACGCGAGGTTCTTCTTTCCAATTTCCAACAGTCTGTTGCACTGTTGCACCAATGCACAGTACTGGAGTTTGCTGTTTGTGGCCACCGATAGTCTCTCCACTCTCCCACAACACTTCACGACGATAGTTGCCAAAGATTAGGGATCCCAGGGTAGTTAGTTAGTTTAGGAAATTAAAGAAATGAAATAAAACTTTAAAAAACCATTATTTCTTAATTCCACAGGCCCTCAAAATTCGACTGGTTTTTGTGGATAATCAGCCGATCAGACCGGTTTGGTACCGAATCGACTGATTTGGTACTGAATTGGCCGGTTCGGTACCGAACCAGACGACGAACCGATTTTTCTACTGGTTTGAACTTGTCAGCCAATAAATCGTTGACTTGGCCGAAACTGATTCTGATTTTTCCGATTTTTTAAACTATTGTCATGAGGCACTATTATGGCAAAACCAAGGTCCATGGAAAAATTTATGAAAAAAGGAATAATTCTCTCCTAAAATTCAATTTTATTAATATTTTGAGAGAACTTGGACAAGGAGGGCGCATTAGTGGTGGAATGAGTTCAAATATGTGGTGTAACTCCCATCCAAGGTGGAAGGAATCCTCTCATGAAGGCATCTCAAGGGTTGTAACTCCTCGGGCTAAAAATAACAAATCTATGACATTTATGACAAGAATCAGATCCTATGACATCTTATGACAACTTATGACAGCTTATGACATGTTGTATGTCCTAAATTTAGCCAAGGAGGGCGCTAGAAGAGAAGGTGGGCCTACATGAGAGTGTAACTCCCCCAAAAGCAAGATAAGCCTCATTAATTCAAATTTCCAAGGAAGATGAAGGTAATATTTGGTCAAATAACAGTAGAGATGAATTAAATGCGTTCCAAGGTATCATTCTCTCATGAAAATAACATTTATTAATATTGTAGTGAGAGAATTCTAGAATGAGGGGGAAAGGGCCCAATGGAGTTTATAAAAAGGATGCAAGCTTCTTGGGAGAGATCTTTTGGAAAATTTACTTAATTGGAGAGCTCTTGTGGCTTTCATAACTTGAAAGATGAGCCCCTTGCTAGCTTGGGAGATGTGCCCTTGCATTTTTGAACTAGTTTCGGTGGTGAGAAATTCCATTCTAGCTAGTGGAGAGGAGGAGATCATACAAATCTCTTCATAGAAATTCATGGTAGCTGATTTGAGAGGAGAAACCACTTTCAAATTTCTCTACAGAGCTTTGTAGCAGGTGTTTATGGTCATCTTCAGTAGTTGGGTCAAAATCTTGATGGTGTAACGGTGTTCCAGTTGCAGCAGTGTGAGTTTGTTAACAACAGTGTTTGTGTTGGTTTCTTCTTGAGGAGGGCACACCTGTGACCATCCAAATCTCTTGGGGGATGTTTGAATGGTTGAGTATCACAGATATTTGGTGGATGACGCACTATAGGAGGAAGATCTAAGAGTTGGGGTCAAAATCTTGCCTGTGGAGGGCGCAACAATGAAGCAGATTTCTCATTGGAGCAACATTTTCCCCTCTCTTTCTCTGTGGTAATTTGGTATCCATTTCCCTTCATTCTGAAGCAACTTTTCTTCTGTATTTCGAGCTGCCATGCAGCCATTGATGTACTCTCTATAAATTCCCTTTTTATAATAAAAATCACAAAGCATTTCCCTCATAAATTGCTCCATATTCAAGCACTGGTGAAACAATGTATAAATCCGTAATTCCATGAGTTGATCTGTAAAAATATGGTTGTGAATCAATATGTATTGTGTGTGGGGAGTTCATGTGAGTCTCTGGTGTCTGTTTTTGATCTATTTGGATTGATTCGAAGGTCTTTGGAAGCTCTTTGTGCCAATTTGGGAGTTTTAAAGTTGTATTTGTTTTAAATATTGCATTGGGGTTTTGGGGGGTCGAAAGTTACCTCTAGTTTGACCATTTTTGTGTGCTTCTGGGTTGTGCCATTTGATTGCGCTGGGAGTGTCGTTTACAGTAGGAAACACTTTTTATTTCACTAAAAAAGGTTTCCGTATGCATAAGTTATGATCATTTTACTGGTCAGTTAATTTGCACCTTTATGGTTGCGGAGCCCAGTTAGAAATGTTACTGTAGTCTTAAGTTTTAATGCACAAAGCTTCCATAAAGTTCTCTGATTTCTGTTAGTGGTTAGAGAAGTTGTGTTTGGGTCCCTCATAGGCTGTTTGGGTCAAATTCGTGTCAGTTAGGGGCGGTTTGGGAAGAGGTGGAGACCTAATGTTCAGTGTGGTCATATTTTAGCTAGTGGTCCTAGTTTCAAATCCAGTGGTTCTATGGGGTTGCATTGAAGGTAATATCTCTGATTCTTGGATTGGGGATCTGATTGAACATATCACAGTGGTTCTAAAGCATACTTGTGGGTTGTACTATATGCGTCTTCATCCTGTAAACATATACAAAAGCCAATGTTGTTGTATAAATTTTAAGAATCAATTTACCCTCTGTTCAAAGGTTGGAGTTAGTGTGCCCAAATTTTTGATTGGGTACATTACAGACTTGTACCAACTTGTGATACACTGTTGGTATTGTTGGACATTGGGTTCAACGCTCCCCGTGAGTTTCGTGACATGGACTAATCGCCTCCCAAGATTAACACCTGCGGGTTTTGGTCTAACGGCAATCGTGAGTTCAACAAATGGTATCAGAGCAACAGGTCAAGGGTTTGAAATTCACCTGGCTCGCTTTGGGGGGGGAGATTGTTGGACATTGGGTTCAACGCTTCCTGTGAGTTTCGTGACATGGACTAATCGCCTCCCGAGATCTTAACTCTGGCGATTGTGGCGGAGATTAACACCAGCAGGTTTTAGTCTAACGGCAATCGTGAGTTCAACACTTGGTTTGTCCATTTGATCCCCTCTTTCTATTTGTGATCTTAACATTTTTTAGAAGCTAGTTTAAATTAGTGTGCAATGTTGGTTGGAGTTCAATTCAAATCAGTATGCAGTGCATATTTGGAGCTATTAAAGTTCCAAACACAATTTCATATATAACAAAATACAAAAATATAATCTAATGATTTCTGGGCTTTAAATCAGACTAGATCATAATGGCGCGAGATGTTTCTTCGAGCTTGTGTAAGAGTATTCCGCCTAGAGACATGCCGTAAGAATGATGTCGCAGACCAATATGCTGCAGTGTAAAGCATCGGTGTCCACCATCCCCTGTCAACAATTAATTTTTGATCTGTGTTATATGAGCAATCAAGGAGCAGAAGCAATCAAAGTTTCAAATTTAAACCATTAACTACAATATACAAATACATTGGAGTGTACCTTCCGTGATGTTTCTTCACTACAGTTTGACCAAGGTCCCTGTTCGTGATAAGAATCTGTAGAAATGGATTTTTTCCCAGGACTATTAGTAGTTGCCAAAGAGAAACCAGGTTAAATATTTAAAAGAAAAGTAACTATTGCTACGACTACATAAGAATCGAGTGAGGTTGTTCATAGTTCATACTGAGAACAAATTCAAAAGACCTTCCTCCCAATCGGTGCAAGAGAAGTCGCCATCAATGTATGCATCTGCCAATCCAAGGTCTGCCCTAGTTGCAATCTGTCAAAAAGATTGCAAGAACACAATAGCTTGTATCTTTATATATTTTTCGCCATAACATACTTAGGGTTTCTTATTGTTTTGTCGGGTGAGTGTGACAAAACATATGAGAAAGGACTTAATTCTGCTTTTTAAAATATGATATGAAGGTTCATTTTGGTACCTTCCAATAAAATGATGGTTGGTGGATTCTTAGGACAGATTTTTTGTCACACCTATCATTCCCTTCAAACTGAAATATCGTACCTCCATCTTCTAGTAAGCTGAAAGAATCGAAGCCATAGTTATCATAACCAAAATTAAAGTAGGAACTAGAACTAAACCTGTCGACCCCAAAATCATGAACTGATCTGGAACAGGGAAAAAACAGTCCACTAAAATCTACATAAAAATTTCAAATTTTGATAAAAGATATTCATGTACATTAATGTAAATCCTTGCTATTACTATTAGACACCAAATATGCAAAATTTTCTCATCTATATAGCATGTAAGGGTGAATATTATAAAATGGCAGCGAATGCAATATATATTTTGAACCAAAATACATAATTCGTTAAATGGCCTAAAGGGTCCGAAAATAATCATACTTCAATCTACAATTAAATTAAACTACATGATCATTAGAATTTATACCCTGTACATTTTCTGCATGGTTTTGTTCGATATCTTTAGTTGATTGCCCTGAAGGTCCAATACCAGTGTTTATATCCCAGCGTGGTGAAAGCAATTGCAAGTTCATCCAAGATAGAGAGGCCAATAGATGAAAATTAGGTTTTAGGATAGTTGTAGGTTTTTTTTGTTTCAAATTTTATGGAGGTGGCGCTGTACTAGAACAGTTTGGGTTGGTTTTGACTAGTTTTGTTCATTTCAGGGAAAAATAGGTCAAAATCAGTTTAGAAGACCCCAAACTGGTCTGGACCAGTAGGTAACTGTCCAGTTTGACTTGTTTTCATAACACTAATTGAAATTGATGATTAGTAACACTGTTGGGATGACGATTTGAATTTTAAAATTTTCATGGACAAGACTTAGGTGTGGATTATATGCACTTTTGTTTGATTACCTTTATTGTATCCAAAGATTCAGAATATTTTTATTGAAGGGTTACGTGTTGCCATTTTAACATCTTTACTTTTATTTTGTTGATAAATTTTGGAAAAAACATTTGTTCTTTTGTCATAGTCACTTAGATAATACAATTACAACTGTTCTTCTTTAGAAGGGCGGAGATGGATTTGAGAAGCATATTGCTTTCATGAATCAATGGTTGAAAAGGGGTGAATTGAATAATAATCTTATGGAGAAGCAAACCTATGCATTGTTTAAAAGCTATTAATCATTTTCGAGGTTGTATTTGAATTTACAAAGGTAATTTCTTATGTCCCTCATCCTATGGTTAAGGAAATTTTATCACATCAAGAGTGTGTAGGAAGATGAAGAAGATACGATTATGAAGTTTGATCTCGATGATGTTGGTTTGAGGCAAAGGACTTGCCAGGTTGATAATAGAGTACTATATCTTGGTAATTGAGAAAGAGAATAAAATGAGGATGAATAATATATGTGCTACTTTCGAACATTTGAAGCAAGAGGCTTGGTACAAGGTCATTATTTTCTACTTGTAGAACCTTTATTGGTTTAATCACCTAACTAAAAATCAACGTTTATCTTTGACTCGTTGCAAGTTATTAAATATTGCTCAATTAAGATTGGACTAGGGTAGAAGAATTTGATGGTGTAATTTTGATGTGTTCACTTGGATGAAGCAAAGTAGATCTCGAAAGAACAGCTCTAGTGCTATGAGTAAAGTTGCTAAGAAGAAGCACATGAAGTAGATCTTGCTACTAAGATAATTCTCACAAGCATACACAAGAAAAATAGAGAGAAGAATAGAGACTGAATCACATGAATAAAGAGATGAATATTGGAGTGTATCCTTCCATTGAATAATGATGAATAATAGTGTACATAAATAGTACATCCCTCATAGGTAAAATCAAGTTGTATTGGAGACAACTCATCAAGCTCAGAAATATAGACTTACTAAATATGATAAACCCCCATAGGTGGCTAAAACACTTCCCAAATTAGTCAAGGAACTCATGAATTAGCAAAAGCATGAGTGAGTTGTCATGTATTATGGAAAAACATGCAAATCCTGGAATATGGAGAAAAAATCACGGAGGATGGTTTGGAAACAAAAGATAGTAGTTTCCTAGTTGACTAGCTTTACCTTATCCACTGAAAAGCTGAAATAAAGTAGTAAATGACAGAATCCGCACGAAAGTGCAGTTACTAATTCTGATATTCAATAAAGTAGACAGGATCAACCCATAATCAAGATTAAAGCGCCCCTGGGGTATAAATGGCAAGTGTTGACCATGTCGTGCAAGTAGATGCCAACTATCTAGGCCAGTGGGTAGGAAATTAATCAAAATTGATTAAATATTTTATCCTAAGTTATGAAGTGGGTTTATTATATTCACACACCCCATTTAAGTCTGACTTTATGATGTTTATGTCTGTAATATCCCAAATCCTGATATTTTCTAATTCTAAGCAAATATGCTGATACAATCGGGCATGCAAACTGCCTTGCAAAATTCCCTATTTTATAGCAAAAATTAGGGTTAGGGTTTGTAGGATAGAATGAACACTTACCACTGATAAGCTGGCTGGACTGCTCCTGAGAGAATATGCATGCATCAAGAGCTGAATCGAAGATGAACTGATAACTTCTGCTTCCGGTGATACCCCAGTAGCACGAACCCCAGATCAGCTAAGGGTGACGTTTTCAGTGAAGGAGGTGTCCGATGAAGCTGTCGATTTGCAGGACTGATAGCCTTTCCATGCCAGAGAGAATAACTGGCACATGCGGAAATTCTGAGGCCTCTAGGAAGGTTATTGAATTGTTCCAGAGGTGCAGTTGCTCACGCCCCCCCCGATCCCGAAATGGCTGATAACTGCTCATGATGTGCATGATCGGATTTGATAATCACCGGGTACTGGAGTAAGATGCCGATGATGAGAATGGTGCCTGGGTTTCGAAGTAAAACTGAGATCTGAAGACCCAGTGAATGATTAGGGATTTCTGGTTGAAAAACCCTTACGACTGCACACATGCCCCTGCAACAATCTCTGCTGTATACTGGATAACTATGAATGAATGGAAGAGCAAAATGGTGAACCTGTATGGCTTACCCTGAATGAGACTAGGGCAGATATCTCACTGCCGAAATCCCGCTAGCTGAAGACGCCGTCTCCAACCCCAACTGCTGTGCTGCACGCTGTGCTGCTATTCAAGAGCTCCAAAATAATAATCATCAAAAGTGAGTCTCCTTTCACTCTATCTTCCTTTTATAACTTTCAACTGCGAAAACCCTAATCTTTGACCTAATTAGGTCACTTTATTTTCTAATTTGCAGTTCACTTGCATGCATGCGCATGGAGACTTAAATGAGTGCATGCATCATTAAATAATGCTTAGATGGCATGCATGATAGTGGCCTTTGGCCCCAGTGGCCCTTCTTGACCTAATGGTGATAACATGATGATGCCCTAGATTTTCTATAGATGGCATCAATCTTTAGATAATTCCCTAACTGTCAGTAACCGCTCGAACCCACAGGAATCACATAGGTTAGCGGTTTTGGTCCTCAATGCCTAATCAGATGAGGACATTACAGTCCTCCTCGCTTGAGATTGGTTGTCCTCAAGCAATTGCAAACTGGGATGCTGCAATACCTGTTCACCTTCCCATGTGGCATCCTCTGGTGGTAGTTCCTTCCACTGAACCAAGTATTCCCTAATTACCCTGTTCCTGAGTTTCCTTTCTTTGATCTGTATGATCCGTTCAGGAATCAGTATCAGCAGTCCTTCATCATCTAAAGGAGGTAATTCTGTTGATGGAGCAATGTGTTGCCCAAGGGTCTTTTCCAGGTTGGACACATGGAACACATTGTGAATTTACTTTCCTGTGGTAGTTCTAGTTCATATGCCACCTCTCCCACCTTCTTGATTATTCTGTAGGGTCCATAGAAGCGAGGTTTTAACTTTTCTGCTCCTTTCTTCTTAAGCGAAGACTGTATGTAAGGTTGGAGCCTTAAGTATACCAAATCCCCTACCTTAAAGCTCCGCTCAATCCTGTGTTTGTCTGCATATAACTTTTGCTGGTTCTGGGCTGTCTGTAAGTTTTCCTTCAAGATTTTAAGAATATCTTGACTGTCCTGTATCCAATCCTTTGCCTTAGGAGCTCTACTGTCTCCAAATGCCAAATCTACATAGTCCAAGGCCTCGTAGCCATATAATGTCTTAAAAGGAGTCGTCCTAATAGACACGTGATAGGTAGTATTGTAGCAATACTCCCCTAAGTGTAGCCATTTGATCTAGGTTTGCTGCTGCCCTGTTACGTAGTTCCTCTCATATCCTTCAATCCACTTGTTGACTATTTCAGTTTGTCCATCACTCTGGGGATGATAACTCGTGTTGGTAGCCAGTTCGGTCCCCACTAATCTGAATAGTTCCTGCCAAAAGGCACCTGTGAATCTGCTATTTCGATCACTGACAATGGTCTTAGGTAACCCATGTAACTTGAAGACCTCCCTGAAGAATAACTTAGCTACTTGAGCTGCAGCGTAATCTGATGATATAGAAAATAAATGTGCAAATTTGGTCAGTCTGTCAACTACTACATATAAACAATCTCGCCCTTGGACCTTGGGCAATCCTGTAATGAAGTCCATAGAGATGCTTTCCCACTTTTGTTCTGGAATTGGTAGTGGCTGAAGCAACCCTGCTGGACGGATGTTCTCAATCTTGTTCTGTTGACAGATGCTACATTCCCGTACGTGCTGCATAACTTCCCCCTCGAGGCCCTTCCATGAGAACCTCTCTCGGATATGTCTGTAGGTCTTCAAGAAACCCTGATGTCCTGATAATGGAGAGTCATGTGCTGCCTGAATGATCTTTTTCCTCGACATGGATTCTGGGACGAAGTATATCCTGTTCTTGTAATAGATGATGTCATCAACAATCCTGTACCTGTCATCCTGAATTTGTCCATCCAATAATTCGCAAGCGAATTTATTTTTGGAATATTCTACTAAGAGAAGTGCCCTCCAATCTGTGGATATACTCCTAAGAGATAGTGAGGCGGGACGCCTAGATAATGCATCAGCTACTACATTATTCTTACCTTTTACATACTCGATCTCGAAATCGTAGGCTTGTACTTTGCTTACCCATTTCTGCTGGCGCTCATTCAGTTCCTTCTGCTCTAGGAAATACTCGAGGTTGTTATGATCTGTTTTGATTTTGAACTTACTGCCCACTAGGTACTGTCTGAATTTCGTGAGAACATGTAAGATGGCTAGCATCTCTTTGTCATATATGGAGTAGTGGCGCTCGTAGTTCTTCAATTTACGGCTCTCAAATGCAATAGGGTGATGATTTTGCATCAATACTGCTCCTAACCCTTCCCCTGAGGCATCACATTCTACTACAAAGGGTTGTGAGAAGTCTGGTAATGCTAAAACTGGACAGGAACTCATAATAACTTTCATCTCCTCGAAAGTTTTCTGTGCTAAGTCTGTCCAGGTGAATTCTCCCTTCTTTGTGAGATCTGTGAGGGGTGCTGCAAATTGGGAGATTCCCTTAACGTACCGTCGGTAATAGGTGCACAGTCCTAAGAAACCTCTCAATTCTGTGACTGTTTTTGGCGCAGGCCAATCTCTGATAGCTCGGATTTTCTCCATGTCAACCTGTACTCCTTCCTCATTGATTATGTGCCCTAAGTACAACATTTCCTTCATGCCAAATTCACACTTGGACATCTTCGCGTAAAGCGAGTGTTCTTTTAGAATGCTCAGTACTTCGTCCAATTGTTTCAGATGCTCTTCCCATGTTTTGCTGTAAATCAGGATGTCGTCAAAGAATACTAGCAAAAACTTACGTAGCTGAACTCTGAAGGTATGGTTCATGCATGACTGGAAAGTGGCTGGAGCATTGGTAAGTCCAAAGGGCATGACCAAAAACTCATAGTGACCATAGTGACAGCGGAAAGCTGTTTTGGAGATGTCTTGGTCCCTTACACTGATCTGATGGTATCCCGAGCAAAGATCAATCTTGGAGAAGTATTTGACTCCCCGAAGTTCATCCACGAGCTCATCAATTCTAGGGATGGGATACCTGTTCTTAATGGTCTTTTTGTCGAGTGCTCGATAGTCGATGCACATTCGCAGTGTACCATCCTTCTTCTTGACCAATACTACTGAGGATGCGAAGGGGCTAGAACTGGGCCGAATATATCCAAGCTCCAGTAATTCTTTAATTGTTTTCTCGATCTCATCCTTGTATCTTTTGGGATGCCGGTAAGGATTGGTGATGATTGTTTGTGTTCCCTCCTCTAGCTCAATAATGTGTTCAAAGCCTCGGTCTAGCGGTCTACCTGATGGAAGGTCCCGAAAAACCTTTTCATGCTTTTGTAGCAAGGCCTAAATATCACTTGGGTGTCGTGTGCTGGTTTCTGGGGGTTTCCTAAATGTGACCAAACATTCTGCAACCCATTCTATATCATTCTTTCGGAAGACTGCCTCCATTCTCCGTGATGAGACTGGTTTTGGGGGATAAGTGTTCATGCACCTCAAAACTACCCGTTTGCCGTCTGGTCCCTGGAATTCCATTTCCATTGCCTTGTAGTCTGTAGTGTATTTCCCTATGGAATAAAGCCACTGAACACCCAATACTAGATGAGTATCCGATACATTTACTACATAGAAGGAATCTGTCATCTGATAGTTACCTAAGGTGACATTCAATTTTGGAATCCAGTAGTTGCACTCCATGCTGGAGTTCCCGGCTACTGCTACCGTGAATCCTTCGAACTTCTCGGTCTGAATACCTCTCTTGCCTACCCAAGCAGAGTCAATGAAATTGTGGGTTGCTCCCCCATCAATCAATACTCCTACTCTGTGACCTTGTACTACTCCTCTGACCCTAAGAGTATGGAATCTTGGTACTCCAGATAATGTAGCAGTGACTGCCTCTAGTGTATCACCCTGGTGTGATTCTTCCTCAGCTGCCCGTAGTTCCTCTGTGGGTTCCTGCTCATAGTCATCCTCATCACTGTCCGAATATACCTCGATGTAGTGAGCCTTCACCTTCTCTGCACACTTGTGTCTTGGTACCCATGGTTCCTGACAAGTGAAACATAGTTTCTTCCTCCTCAATTCTTTCCTAGTGTCCTCGTCTAACCATGTTTTCTTGGGAACATCCTGCTGGAAAGGTTTCTTGTCCTTGTCCCTAACAGGAAAGTTGGTTTTGAGGGGGAACCTGTTCTTGGGAACTGAATCTTGTAGATCTTTGGCTCTGCTAATGGCATCCTGCAGAGTGAGGGGTTTGTAAGCTTTCACCCATCCCCGTAGTGGCTCTGTTAGGGCCTCAGTGAATAACATAGTCAACCTGCTCTCTGACACATCTGTTACCATGACCACTATCCTCTGGAATTCTGAGATGAAGGCTTCTGCACTACCTGTCTGTTTGAGTTGAGCCAACTCCCTGAAATGTATCTCTGGATCCTTCCTGTCAAATCACTCCATGAGCTTCTGAGTGAACTCACCATAGGAGTGTATGGTGTTGTGACCTAATGTCACCAATTCGTGGTACCACCACTCGTGACCCTCTCCGTCTAGGTGGAGTGTAGCCAATTTAATGGTATCTGTCTTTGTCATGGGATTGAGTTGGAAATAGGTATCCAACTTTTGAACCCATATCCTCGCTGAACCTTTGCGAGTCCCATCAAAGTTTGGGATGGTTAACCTGCCCAAGGTCTTCTGCAACTCATAGTTGTGATTGAATCCCTTATTGAAATTCTTAGGTCTGTTCCTACTCTTCATGTTGCAGAAATCCGAAAAATATTCCCTTATTGAAATTCTTAGGCCTGTCCCTACTCTTCATGTTGAAACTCATCCCCTAAGTCTCTATATTCCTGCAAATAAGCCCCAAACGGTTCGCTAGGTTCTACCTGCATGACTGGACCACCTACTGTATCTGCCAAGAAGTGAGGCATGGTAGGCCTGTTGGAAGGTCTGCTATATATGTGCGGTGTATTCTGGATATTAGTGTACGCAACTTTTCCATTGCTGCTTGTAGATCCTCGATCTACCGGTGAGGGAGGTGTACTGTTGATACCTATTTCTGGTTTCGCAGATAATCTGTTGATTGCATTGAGTACATCTTTTTGCCCTTTGGCTAAGTCTTGCAATGCAGGATACTAAATTGCGAAACTCCATCCTGTCTTCCTCCTCCTGTTCCTTTTCCCTTATCAGAGTGTATACCTGTTTGTTCCATGTCTGAGCTGATATCCTCTAGTTGGATATCCCCGAATTCCCCTGTGTATCTACTCTTTCTTCTCCTATAGGTTACAAAAGGGTCTCCTTCTGTATTCATCTATGTCTCATTTCTTAAGTCCATAGCTGGCCAAGAAGACAGCTCTGATACCACTGTAATATCCCAAATCCCGATATTTTCTAATTCTAAGCAAATATGCTGATACAACTGGGCATGCAAACTGCCATGCAAAATTCCCTATTTTATAGCAAAAATTAGGGTTCGGGTTTGTAGGATAGAATGAACACTTACCACTGATAAGCTAGCTGGATTGCTCCTGAGAGAGTATGCATGCATCAAGAGTTGAATCGGAGATGAACTGATAACTTCTGCTTCCGGTAATACCCCAGCAGCACGAACCCCGCATCAGTTAAGGGTGACATTTTCAGTGAAGGAGGTGTCCAATGAAGCTGTCGATTTGCAGGACTGATAGCCTTTCCGTGCCGGAGAGAATGACTAGCACGTATGGAAATTCTGAGGTCTCTAGGCAGGCTAGTGAATTGTTCCAGAGGTGCAGCTTCTCACGTCCCCCTGATCCCGAAATGGTTGATAATTGCTCAGGATGTGCACGATCGGATCTGATAATCACCGAGTACTGGAGTAAGATGCCGATGATGAGAATGGTGCCTGGGTTTCGAAGTAAAACTGAGATCTGAAGACCCAGCGAATGATTAAGGCTCTCTGGCTAAAAACCCCTTACCGCACACGTGCCCCTACAACAATCTCTGCTGTATATTGGATAACCACGAATGAATGGAAGAACAAAATGGTGAACCTATATGGCTTACCCTGAATGAGACTAGGGCAGATGTATCACTGTCGAAACCCTGCTAGTTGAAGACGCCGTCTCCAACTCCAACTGCTGTGCTGCTATTCAAGAGCTCCAAAATAATAATCATCAAAAGTGAGTCTCCTTTCACTCTATCTTCCTTTTATAACTTTCAACTGCGAAAAGCCTAATCTTTGACCTAATTAAGTCACTTTATTTTCTAATTTGCAGTTGACTTGCATGCATGCGCATGGAGACTTAAATGAGTGCATGCATCATGAAATAATGCTTTTAGATGGCATGCATGATGGTGGCCTTTGGCCCCGGTGGCCCTTCTTGACTTAATGGTGATAACATGATGATGCCCTAGATTTTCTATAGATGGCATTAGTCATTAGATGATTCCCTAATTGTCAGTAACCGCTTGAACCCACAGGAATCACATAGGTTAGCGGTTTTGGTCCTCAATGCCTAATCAGATGAGGACATTACAATGTCTGAAATATAGGTGTATATAGGGCCCAACAACAAGGCTATGGTTGCCCTTTACAATTATTCATGTCCGTAAAAGTGAGGAAAGAGGCAAAACCACATGGAGAAAATCCTCCCTCAAGAAAGGACAATGCACAAAATTTGAATAACATGTCTTCAATAGGTCTTTATCTTCACTTGAATGAGCTGAGTGAACTGCTTCTGGTGAAAGACTTTGATGAAGAAATCATGGACTCCATGATCATGCACTAGAGTGTAGAATCTGCAAGAAGGAAGAAGAGAGTCTCTTTGTATCTGACCATCTGATGAAGTAGGAGCATTATCTGAATGCTTCTTGCTGCTAACAAACTCTAATCTGCAAACAAAATCTGAAATGGAAAAGAGATCTATGCATACTCCTTCCCAAAGAGTACAAAATTAAGACAATCAGTAACACAATCAGTTCCTTATATAGCTGCAAAATTGGGATGTGAATCACATATCATTCTTCCAATCTGATGTAGCACGTTCCCAGATCTGATATGAGGCTGAAAGAACTCTGATATATCAGAAATATTATCATATGGAACAACAAAGACAAAGACTTTAGTGACTCCATGAAGATATAGGGCTAGACTAGGAAAAGTATGAGCAACTGGGGAAAATTGATGAATGTAAAAATTTGAATGCTGAATGGACTTGAGATTTGAACCATAAGTGTTTAGAACAGATCCAAGCATGCGTAATTTCAATCCAAAGATGACTAAGGTTGTGGATAACCAACTAGTGAAAGATAAGAAAGACTTCAAACCATATAATATAAGTAACACTGCATAAGAGACCAATGAGGAATCAACTAGTGAACTTGGGATTTGTATAGTCTTAGGAGTTTTCATAGGTATGGATGGTGGTATGAATGGTGTCATTACATGTATATCAGCCTACAAACATGCTTCTAAATCAGAATTATTATGGAGTGAGGAAGAGTTGCTCAAAGACAAGTCAGTATCTAGTGAAGAATCATAATTATTGAGAGATGAATCTAGGAGACTGATAGGTGGATTATCAAAGAAAGGATTTGATATATCAAAAAATGAATCTATATCAGATATGTGAGGAAAGGATTTAACTTTGGCACTCGAAGCATAGTTTATATCACCTTGGAACTGCACACTATGATAGTGTTCTAAGGAATCAACAAGTTTCTCTAGCTCATCTGGAACTTCGATGTTGTGCTTCTCAAGAAGCTGAGACATGATGTCCATCTTCTTCTTGAAACATTTCTTCTCAGGATGAAATCCCTTGCTGCAATAAGAACACTTGGATGTGCTCCCTTTCTTCTTGACTTTCTTCATTGAATCTTCATCAATAGGCTTCAAACTTTTATCTTCAATTTCTGACTTTGACTTCTCTTTCACAATTTGCTTTTCTTTGGATTTGGTATTCTTGCTTCCTTGAACTATAAGAGCATGATCCTTGTCCTTAGAAGATCTAAGAGCACCCATTTGGATCAATTTATCTTGCTCCTTTGTTAGTGGATCGAAGAAAGTACACAAAGAAGGCGTTTTCCAATTAGAAACAACAAGACTAGTAGCATGAAAAGTAGACACAAAGATTTATTATTCAGGACCCAATTTTGATACAATGGAAAGGATAATTGATCATCTTTCTTCTCAATCCTAGAATGCTTGAGCATTAGAACAAGTGACTTGAATTTGGTGAAGAAACTCTCAATAGAATCGAAACTACTTGGACTCATTGAGAATAACTCAATCTCCAATTGATGCGCTTTTAACTCATCTTGAACTCCAAAGAGAGACTCAAGTTTGCTCCACACTTGGTTTGGAGTGGTCAAACCATCTAGATGAAAGAGTAAATCAGGAGAAATAGAAAAGCAAAGCAATCCATAGGATTCATCCAACCTATTTAGTGTTATGTCACTTAACTTTCTCAACAACAACATTGGGCTCATTCTCCAAAGCTAGAGTAACTCTGTATAGTCCCTTACTGCGCATTAGAATGCCAATTTTGGCTTTCCATTCGTGATAGTTGAAGGGAGGCAGGATTATAGCTGAAGAAGAATCCATACTGAGATGTTGATGCGCTCAAGAAGAAACTCGTTGCAACCTGCACAAATAAAACTAGGAGAAAATCTGGTAAGCTTAAAACAAGCTCTTCTTCAAAGAGGAATAGGAGATTGGATGCGCTCTGATAGAGAGAACAGATAGCTCTTCAACTCTGTTGAACTTGAACAACCTTGCGCTCTTATACCATGTAGAAATAGCAGCTTTAATGCTATGAGTAAAGATGCTAAGAAGAAGCACATGAAGTAGATCTTGCTACTAAGATAATTCTCACAAGCATACACAGGAAAAACAGAGAGAAGAATAGAGACTGAATCACTTGAATGAAGAGATGAATATTGGAGTGTATCCTTCCATTGAATAATGATGACTAATAGTGTACATAAAAAGTACATTCCTCATAGGTAAAATTACTTTCTGAGCTTGATTTGGGAAGTGCTTTTCCAATAATGATTTGGGAAGTGCTTTTCCACAAATGAGGTTTAGATTTTATTGGTGAGATGCATAATCAATGTTATTAGAATTGAACTGATTTTGGCAAAATTGGCTAGTCCAACCAGTTTAGAAGGGTTTCCGGTCTAAACCGACGTCTCAAATCAGAAATGGCAGGTTGTGAACTAGCTGGTTTTGTACCTCAAATGACTTGTTCTATACGGAAACATCCTTAAATGTTTGAACTGGTTGGTTTTGTATGAAACTGACTTGTTTGGTACAAGTATGCCATGGTTTAGAACATGGAATTTAAAAAGAAATTAAATGGTAATATTAAATTCTTAAAGTAAAAGTGAGAGAATGTCACTTTTACTTAAATTTTTAACATTTCCATTAATTGTTTCAAGATGTTTGAGAGTGGTTCCAACCTCATCGGACTTCATATGCAAAAAGTAGAATTTTTTGTCCATTCATAATTCAATAGACTTCAAGATTTCATGATTGCAACGTTTCCACTAGATTCTATCATATATAAGGGTATAGAATTGGTATTTAATCAAACACATTAACCATTAGAGAATTTTTGAGGTAAAAAATGCGCCTCAAAACAAAGAAAATATATTATAAATATCAACCAATCACATTTTAGAGGATGACATCATCCCCCATGGTTGATGTGGCATTGCTGGAGTTAAAATGCTATTTGTTACATTTTCAATGGTGGATGAGAACCTATAGTTAGCCATGGTAGTTCTATAAGTTCTTTTGAAATCATAAAGTAAAGTACTTATTTCAAACTTTTTTAAATATAATAAAATAATTGTCCTGTCATAATTTTTGGAAAAAAACAATATATGTACCTAGAAAAATACTCGTGTACCTTTGTACTACATGAAATTTGAAAATATATATTTTTAATTGTTTATACTTTTAATACATGATAAGATACTTGCACTTAAAAACTGACATAATTTTAAGATATTTGAAAAATAATTAAATATTAAAAATACATGTTAACATGTTTTAAAGTTCGTGTCATTTGTTTTAAAAGTAAAAGGTTATAGATAATGATCAAGCGCTTTTAGGAGTAGAATTCAAATATTTAAGATTTCCCATACTTCAACTATTACAATTTTCAAAAACCATAGGAAGGATCACGTGAGTTGAATATATATATATATATATATATATATATATATATATATATCATTGTGGAAGGATCGCNAATATATAGAATATGTAATGTATATAATATATATTACATATTAAATATATATATCCCTCATGCTATATATTAATCAATTCTAAAATAATTACTTTTGAAATTTTTTTGAAGTATGTCAACTCTAAAATATAATATATAAATATATTTTATTATATATTAAAATATTGGTTGGTTTTTAAAATATTACGTTATATATATATATTATTTCAAAATATCAATGGTTGAAGTACAAAAGTTTTTGAGAAGCTCACTTTTATTTGTACTCACTTTTTTTTTCTAGTCACATCAATGTAGTGTTTTTAAAATATTTTATTTCTATATAACTTTTTAATTTAATCTAACCATGGTTTACATAGATTGTAGTGTAAAAGTTAAGTTGCTAATATACCTTCTCCATAAAATGACAAATTCATAATATTTTATTATATCTCTTAGGAGGCCCATTTTAGACCTCAAAATTTCTCTAATACCCTCTACGTACCTTGCTGTTGATGGTGTTGATTGTTGAACTCCTTTGTTTTGGATGGACTTGGACCCACTTCCACAGCTAAAGGATGTGAACATTGGTGTTGGATAGGTGATTCCAGGCCCAAGGGAATCAAGGCAAACTTGGGATCCCTATTTTTGTTCTACTTTTATTGAGGACTTAGTTGATGACTTTGACTTTGAGCATGAGGATTGAGATGATTCTGTTATATGATTAGATTGTAGTGTCTAGAGTTTAGACTATAGTTCTATGCTTATATTTTGACTGTAGAGGCCATTTATAGCCTATTCGTTGATGTCCTTTAGTTTAGATATGGATTGCAATCGGTACTATTTTGATTGTATGTACCCTTACTTGCTATATACATGAGAAACTTTGCATATTTGGGTATAATGATTTGAATTCTCATGGAAGCGCATGACTATATATATTTTTTCATAATTTTAAGGTTTTATGTATATTTTGGTTGACTGGTTTTGTGATCCGTTTTTTTTTTCCGATTTTTGTCCGATTTCGATCCAATTCCAGTTCCTAGGGTTGGCCAGTTCGATCAGCGATCTGGTTCTGATAATTATGTGCATGATAACTCTAGTAATGGTCAACAGTGGATTCTAACTTCCATAACATAGTTTACTTGATTGGTGGAGCTTGTTCCTACAAGGAATGCTACTGGTATAGTTATTAAGTGTCTTGAAAATAGTAGTATGACTAGGTTTGGTGTACTTGCGAACATTATTATGAATAATCCTAGTGCTTCTAGTTTTGTTGAGCTTGTTTATTATTGTGCCTAGTATAATATTCTTCTCTCACATTCATCTAACAAGGGAATGGCAATGACTTAGTAGAATCTAGAAATAAGAATCTTGTGAGAATCATCAAGACGATTCTGGGTGATAATAAAAGAATCTGGGATGTAAAGTTAAAGTATTCTGTATGGGCTAGTATGGTAACTAATAAATGAAGAGGTAAGAGTCCTTTTAAGTTGGTTTATGGAATTGAGGCTTCTCTTCGTGTTAATTTTGAACTTCGTGTCTATAAGTTTATCTGGGTTACTTTGTTGAAGTAGAGGCTTTGCAGGCAATGATAGATGAATTGGTTGAGTTGGATGAATAATGGAGGAAAGCTTACGGTAAAATCAGTTAAGATCAAGGAAAATATAAGCATATATTTGATAGAAGATCACGACACCAAAATTTTAGAGTCGGAGATTTGGTCTTGATGTGGGACAAGCAACATGAGAAATTAGGAGACCCTAAGAAGTTTGATCAACTTTGGTTGGATCCCTTCTAGATAGATGTTTATTGCAAGTAAAAATGTTTTCTATCTTATGAATTTGGATTTGGAAAGATTGGAGTATCTCGTCAATGGGAAACACTTGAAGCCTTATTTTCAACAATTGGCAAGGGCTACTTAAAACGAAAAAAAGAAGGAAAGAAGAAAAATAGAAAAATCATTTAGGGTTATAAAGGAAAGGTTTAAGGTTGAGAGTCATAATGGAGTTGCACTAAATTTGTCTTTAACATGGTAGAGTTATGATTTATGAGTTTGAGTTCATTTTACTAAGTTGGAGTTGTTGAGTTTAGGGTTTTCTTTTAGTGAGAATATAAGTGCTACCTTGACATAAAGGGTCACTAGTTGTGAGGTTTTAAAAGACTTGTTAAAATAATTTGAAGTTAGAATAGGGTTTCTCTGAAGTATTTGAAGTATATGGTCAAATCCCTATAAGGGAATAAGGTCAGTCTTGTCATCAATCATGGTGTTAGGATTTTGCACCTTATGTTAAGAGTTGAGAGTCAAAGTTGTCTAATTGAGATTGATGAGTCTAAGTCTTGTTCTCATGTTTTGAATTTTGCAGGTTTAAAGGAGTTTTGGGATTTTGATCATCAGCATGGTGATGTTTTCCTAGTGTTCAAACCAAAATTTGCAAATTAGGCAAATCAACATGGACATAGAGTTAAGCTTTCACTTTGTGGAAGCGTAGTGCCAACCATGTAAAAAACGTGGAAATGTTTGTTTCCGGGTTCAATCTACGTGACAAGATTCAAGTGCTCTAACTAGGCTTAATAGGATGACCTAATTGAAGGGGCAATGGACAAAGACTTATGATGTGGATATTAATCCAGATTTATTCATTTCAAAATTCAATGGACAAAGTCTTATGATATGAATATTAATCCAGATTTATTCATTTCAAAATTCCACCTCTTATATTTTAATTAGTTCATGGTAAGCTATTATTCAGCATGGAAGAAGTCCCTCTGACCTATTTGTGGTTAGTAGTTGGACATTTATAAAATTATCTTACCTTATCTACCCATGCTATCACAACCAGAACCATCACTAGACCTATGAGCCCAAAAAATAGAAACTGGGAAAAAGTCAAAACAAAACCGATTTGTTATCACATATATAGTAGCTGGGCTACCATATTCTATTTTTTAGAATCCAATACATTTTTAAGCCAGCTCCCCTACATATGAGATGCTGAGATGAGCATTTATAATGGATCATTATTTGATTGATGGACTATAGTACTCTCCCATGCCATGACCAAGTCTTAGGACACTCAGATTTGAGGACTGATGTAGTCATTTAGCCATTTGCAGAGCAGTTAGTGGGGCCCAGATTTGCATCAGTGTTTTCTCATTGGACAGATGTTGTTTTGGATGGATTATTTACATGTTATGACTCAGCTTATGTTATCTTGTGTTATGGTTATCATTGCTCTTATACTCATTCTTGTGACATGTATTAACATTTAGTGTCATGATCTGGCGGTCATATAGGTATATGGACTTGGATGTATTTATATTATGTGTTGATGTCCTTACTCAGACTTCGAAGTTCTTGATCTATACTCATTGGTTTTACCCTCCTTAGGGAGAATAGAGGTAGTCATTCCCACTGTGCTTTGGCTTGCTGGTGTTGGTTTCATCATTCACTATCTCCACCCATCCATTACCTTCCAGTTATGTTTCTAACCCGACCTACTACTTGACTTGTGGCATGGAGGACCTTTGACTTGTGGCATGGAGGACCTACTACTAGAGCTTTTGTTGGACGAGCCTCCCTGTTATTTGTGTCTCAGCTCTGAGTTGCCTAGGTTGTGTTGGCTAACCTGAAACAAGTAGCGCTGCCATCAATGCAATGTATTTGGAAATAAAATGAATATCTTATGAAAAAGCCCATTCATGAAAAGTAATATTTTTAAACATACGTGAATGCAAGGCTAGCCTAATGAATTTGGCTTTGAAGTACAATGAAAAGAATATCTTAAAACATTCATGAAAAGTAGTGTTTTTCAACATCCATGAATATATAAAGCCTAAATAATAAAAATCCGTGTAATAAAAACATGGATTAAGGCTATGGAAAATCAAAGGCCCAAAAAAGCAATGGTTCCTAAAGTTATATATAAGGATTGTTGGCCTTACTTGTATTGAGTTGGATTGTGAGCATTTGTCAAGGTGAATAAGCACCTCTGAAGTAACTCACCCATTTGTGAGACACTGCCA
>LPNX010612541.1:274987-318494 GCA_001517045.1 Pseudotsuga menziesii
CAGATCTTTCCTAGTGTCCTCGTCTAACCAGGTTTTCTTGGGCACATCCTGCTGGAAAGGTTTCCTATCCTTGTCCCTAATAGGAAAATTGGTTTTCAGTGGGAATTTGTTTTTGGGGACTGAATCCTGAAGATCTCTTGCTCTGCTAATGGCATCCTGCAGAGTGAGGGGTTTGTAGGCTTTCACCCATCCCCGTAGTGGCTCTGTGAGGGCCTCAGTGAATAACATAGTCAATCTGCTCTCTGACACATCTGTTACCATAACGACTATCCTCTGAAATTATGAAATGAAAGCTTCTGCACTACCGGTCTGTTTGAGTTGAGCCAACTCCCTGAAATGTATCTCTGGATCTTTCCTGTCAAACCTCTCTATGAGCTTCTGAGTGAACTCACCGTAGGAATGTATGGTGTTGTGACCCAATGTCACCAATCCGTGGTACCACCACTCGTGAGCCTCTCCGTCCAGGTGAAGTGTAGCCAATTTAATGGCGTCTGTCTCTGTCATGGGGTTGAGTTGGAAATAGGTATCCAACTTTTGAACCCATATCCTCGCTGATCCTTCGCGAGTCCCATCAAAGTTTGGGATGGTCAACCTGCCAAAGGTCTTCTGCAGCTCATAGTTGTGATTGAAACCTTTGTTGAAATTCCTGGGCCTGTTCCTACTCTTCATCTTGCAGAAATCTGAAAAAGACATGGCAGCATGAAATTCATCCCCTAAGTCTCTATACTCCTGTAAATAAGCCCCAAAAGGCTTGCTAGGTTCTACCTGCATGACCGGGCCCCCTATTGTATTTGCCAAGAAGTGAGGCATGGTAGGCCTAATAGAAGGTCTGCTGTATATGTGCGGAGTATTCTGAATGTTAGTGTACGCTATCTTTCCACTGCTGCTTGTAGATCCCCGATCTACCGGTGAGGGAGGTGTACTGTTGATACCTGTTTCCGGTTTCCCTTTTAATCTGTTGATTGCATTGAGTACATCTTTTTGTCCTTTGGCTAAGTCTTGCAATGCAGAGACCAAGCTGCGAAACTCCATCCGATCCTCCTCTTCTCCCATTCCTTTTCCCATATCCGAGTGTATACCTATTTGTTCCATATCTGAATTGGTATCTTCTAGTTGGATATCCTCAAACTCCCCTGTGTATCTACTCTTCCTCCTCCTATAGGTTACAAAAGGGTCTCCTCCTGTATTCTTCTACGTTTCATTTCTTAAGCCCACAGCTGGCCAAGAAGATAGCTCTAATACCACTGTAATATCCCAAATCCCGATATTTTCTATTTCTAAGCAAATATGCTGATACAACTGGGCATGCAAACTGCCATGCAAAAATCCCTATTTTATAGCAAAAATTAGGGTTAGGGTTTGTGAGATAGAATGAACACTTACCACTGATAAGCCCTCTAGACTGTTCTTGAGAGAGTATGCAAGCATCAAGAACTGAATCGGAGACGGACAGAGATCTTCTGTTTCCGGTGAAACCCCCAGCAGCAAGAACCCAAGTCAGAAAAGGGTGACGCTTTCAGTGAAGGAGGTGTCCGATGATGCTGCCGATTTGCAGGATTGATAGCCTTCCCGTGCCGGAGAGAATGCCTGGTACATGCGGAGTTTCTGAGGTCTCTAGGCAGGATAGCGACTTGCTCCAGAGAGGTAGCTGCTCACGCCCCCTGGATCCCGGAATCACTGATAACTACTCCGGATGAGCACGGTCGGATCTGATAATCACCGGATGCCGGAGTAGGATGCTGATGATGAGAATGGTGCCTGAGTTTTGAAGCAAAACTGAGATTTGAAGGCCCAACAACTGATTAGGGCTTTCTGGCTAAAAACCCTCCTTACGGCTGCACACGTGTCCCTGCAATGATCTATACCATATACTGGATAACTTATGAATGAATGTAAAAGCAAATGGTGAGCCTGTATGGCTTACCCTGAATGAGACTAGGGCAGATGTTTCACTGTCGAAACCCCGCTAGCTGAAGACTCCGTCTCCAACCCCAACTGTTGTGCTGCACGTTGTGCTGCTATCCAAGAGCTCCCAAAATAATAATCATCAAAAGTGAAGTCTCCTTTCGCTTTATCCCTCTTTTATAACTTTCAACTACGAAAACCCTAATCTTTGACCTAATTAGGTCACTTTATCTTCTAATTTGTAGTTGATTTGCATGCATGCGGATGGAGACTTAAAGAGTGCATGCATCATTAAATAATGCTTGGATGGCATGCATGGAGGTGGCCTTTGGCCCTGGTGGCCCTTCTTGACCTAATGATGATGCCCTAGATCTTCTATGGATGGCATCAGTCCTTAGCTGATTCCCTAGTTGTCAGTAACCGCTCGAACCCACAGGAATCACATAGGTTAGCGGTTTTGGGCCTCAAGACCTAATCGGAAGAGGACATTACATTTTCTCATGTATATAGCATGTAATTGTTAATAGATCAAAATAATGCAATACATATTTGAATTAAAATACATAACATTGAGGCTCTAAATGGCTTGTAGAATCCAAAAGCAATCAATTAGTAACTACTGTCCAGACTTTGAAAACACCATGTTTACCTTCATATATCAGAATGTTATTTTCCAGTAGATATGATTTGATGTGAGCTCAATGTTATAAAGTTCACCATTCGATATCAATAGGTTGTGAGTACCTTAGCTTTGTTACAACCTTACCTTATTCCAAGGTGGTATCATATGAGTTTTGGGGAGTATTCAGTGTTGTTGCCTCTTGCGCACCTAAGGTTAATGTAGCAAAAATATTCAAGCTGCTCGACGCGTCCTCGGGGGCAAGTCTTGAGTCAAGTACTGTCACTTGATCTTGACTCCTCCGTTTGAGCTTAACTCCTAACAAAGCCAAGGGGGGTAGACCCTATTAATGTTACTAAATCTTTAGGTACTTAGTTATTTACCTGAAAAATTGCTATTTAGGAGTTTTGGAATTAAAGTATTGATCAAGACAATTGGAAAATGAAATCAACTATACAACATATACGAATAGAATAATCACGACAAAATATAGCTTCATCGAATGAAGCAAATAATCAATATCAAAGACCAGTGTTGTGGAGTTAAATTAAATGTTGTTGTAGAAGTAAAGGTTTTGCAATTGTGTTCTTGGTCAATTTTAGGAATTATTAAAGGATGAGTTGATTAAAGGGAAAAGGGGATTCCCGCTATATTGAATGGTACGAGGAGTATGTTTGGATTTTGGGAAAAGTGGCTCAGCATGGGAAAATGTGGGATTCATGGAGTTGTGGGGGTATGTTCAACACTACACCAACATGGATGTAGCCTAACGGGTCCCCACGATCACTTTTTAGATGTTCCCGCTTTCCCTGAGGAATTTGCCCACTATTTACCAACTCGTTTTATGCCGGATTTTTGTAATGTTTGGGGGGTGTTAATTTTATAAATGTGAGTTGATTAATTAAATATGAGGAATTAATTAGTGCACACTCCCACTTCTAGATATCCCCAAGCTCAGACTAGCTTGTGAGGGGTAGAGCATACACGGAGGAGGGAAATGTTTGCTCCAATTTGTGAAAGCAAAGTACGAAAGATACAACCCTTTTAGGACGGATTATGTGCTTGTGTTAAGAAAATTGTGAGACTAATTACTACGACAATGCAATACTGAATTAGTTTTTGATTACTTTAAAAGAAATTAAAGCTTGAAATATACTTGAATGATCTAGAATTATCATAGTAAGAAAAATCTAATCTAAAAATCAAAACCACTCAAGGACAGATACACGCTTTCCCGAAATGGGGGATGGAGGATGTGGGAGCCGTAATCTCACTTGCTTATTAATTATTACAAGATCAGAATTACTTGTGATCCTTTGAAAAATAGGATCACTAAGCTTACAAATTATCCGAAAAATTTGGCTAAAAAAAAGGAGAAGCGTTCGAGGTGCTATGGATGGCTTAAAAGTTCAAATTTTCGGCAGAGTCTCCTCCTATCTGTTCATTAATGTTGCTAAAACAATGAGTTATTATTAATGAAAGACTCCCAAAAACACTTTAAAAGTGTCTCTGGACAACCCTTAAAAAAATTCGAAAATTAGACTAAGTTAAACTATGATGACAACAAGTAAGGTAACCAAGGAATCAAGCTTTCCTTGGGATCTTGGCTTGCCTGTTGGGGAAGCCAATTAAAACACTTCAAATTTTGCTAGATATTCACTTAAAAATCAGCAGACTAACTTCTAATTCAAATCTTTAAATTTCATTGTTAAATGACTTTGAAAAGAGAGAAGCTAGTTATGTTAGATCTACAAAGATATGCTTTTAATTCAAGATCTAAACATATATATAAGATCTGGGATAAATTTAAATTTTAAAAGGAAAACAAATCTGAAAATTAAAAAAAAAGAATCGATAACCAAGAAATTTTAAGTTCTTTGTAATGTGGAAGAAACATGAACCAACTCTAGTTTTCAAAGAAAGGAGGACCGGATATGCCTACAACCCAACGGAGTTAAACAAAAGGAAATAAGACTGAAGGTGGATGAAGAAGCAGCTAAGCTCAACTCCCTCCTTCAATTACCTATCCTGCATTGTCAACAACACTTACACAACATGATTAGATCTAGAATGTAGAATAAGAAGATAGAAGAAGGATATTAGTACAATTGGATACATCTTGCTGCTTTTATATCTCTAACAAATTAATCATTAATAAGCAAATCAAAACATTGAATGCTTACTCTTATGGGCACAAAGGCCTTCTAAGCTAGATTAATCTAAACTAATTGCAAATAAAAGAAAGACTGGCAAGATTTCACCTCAAACCATCAACCAAGCGCAAATCAAGTGGGACAGTTGCACAACAAATGGCCTTCAAATCCTTCAAAAATATCTTATTAACAGATGATCAAATGATCAAAGAAGAGTTATAAGAGCATAGGTTCAATGCTTCCTTCTAAACAATGGAGCATTGCCTCGCTTATATAGAAAAAAGAGAGCCAGAGGGGGGGCGCACTTGCCAAGAGATGGAGCCTTTCTTGAGTTGCCACACAAGTCGGATTGAGTTGGAAATGGTTGGCAAAGGCTGAAAATTAGCTTACATGTAGAAATCAACTCACAAACCAAGTTTTATCTTACACTTTCTTTACTTTTCTTAAGAGTTGCACCCTCCCTATGAGGAAGTGCACCCTACTCTTATTTAGCAAAATCAACTTGCGTTCCATTGCTGAGAAAAATACTCCAGAGTGTTTTAGAAAACTTAGGAATGTTTCCACTTTACTTTGCTAATTGAGAAAACTCAATTTTGACATGTTTCCGAGTTTCTAGAAGTTGTCAGTTTTTGAGTTTTTGCATATTTTTGGCCTCTTTTATTCACTTTTCAAGAAAAATTAAAATAAGTGATTAATAATCACTAATTTTAATTTTTAAGTGGGTCTATGGGTAAAGTGGGTGCTCCGGGATAGAAAATGAGCATCCCCAAGGAAAAAACCCATTCCTAATGCCACTTTTATGCTTTAGTGAATATTTTTAATTAAAACAGGCCTGCTTTTACGAGAAAAATTAAAATTTTCTGAAATAATAAAAACACTTAGGGGGGACTTAGTACATGTTCATATTACTCAAAAACAACGATTAGCATGGTAATATACATTGACACAGGTTTTAATAACCTCCTAAGTGAAATTTTTTGTTACCCCAACCCGGTTTCAGTTTCAGTCACTGCATATGGTTTAATGCCCAAACCCTTCATGCATGTATATATAAAAAATTAAAATTTTACTGTAAACTTGAAACACGTTAGATATTTTTCTACTTTTTCAAATCAGAAATTTTTATGACAGCCCTAATTTTCTTACTCAAAAAATTATTTCAGTCAACACATGAAATTTTTGAGACTCAGATTTTGACAAAGAATGGTCTAGGAAAAACCACAAAGGGAAAACCTATTCAAGAGAAAGAATTTTATTTTTTAGGCAAATTTATAATTAAATTACAACAATACTTATCTCCTTTATCTTCCTCGAAAAACATGCCAGAATCATTCTGAAACTGCTGTACAGACTGTTACAAATCAACACCTCGAAAACTAAGCCTGTACGGCCTCACACATGTGAACTATACGGACTGGTATAGTACAGTATGCCTCATTTTCTGTGCCTTATTTTTTTCGAAATCTATGCTCTGTAACAACTTATCTTTGCCTCGAAAATCATGTCTTGTACGGTCTGAGAACAGTATTAAATGCTCTACTTTTCCTCAAAATTCATGCCAATTGTCATCCTCGAGTTTCCGGGACGTGGGACGAGGAAACGCACATTGGGGACGTGTAGAGACACCCGAAAATTTTGGGGTATTTTGGGGGACGGGGGTGTGGGGAGGCGTCGGGGTACCTAACATAGGGGGGTCAGTCTCTAAAATTAAAAAAAAAAGAAAAATAATAAAAATATGAAACCCAACATATAAACATATCAATTCTTCATCCCATCACCATTTGCATACTAGCATGCTTATGTTCCCGAAGAGTTTAGTGTAATTTAATGTAATCGTTATAGCCAAGCATATCATATCAATGTTTGTTTCTATTTCGTTTTAAAATGACCATTTAGTGTAAAAGCCTAAAATTTAAGGTGAACCATTTCTTTTTTAAGTAAAAAATTTAAAAAATCGAGGGTAGTCGGGGTTATGTCGGAGCCCCCCATTTTCAGGAGGGGGCGTGTGGGAGCCCCCCAATCCGAGAAACTCCTACACCTGCGTTTCCCCAAGTTTCGCGGAAAGGGGGGCGCTGGGAAACGTTTCCCATGGAGCCCCCAAGCCCCCAGGGTGTGGGAAGCGTAGGGGGCGAGCCCCCGACCCTAGGAGGCGCGTCCCCGTGGAACACTGGATTTTTGTGCAGCTATATAGACATCCCTCGATTTCTGTGCAATTGTACAGACATCCCTCAATTTCTGTGCAAACTTGCTGATGTTAACACCTCGATTTTTGTGCTAGTCTTCTAGAAATTTGTGCCAGTTGTCTTGGAAACCGTGCCCATCTCAAGCTTTCTCTGCAAATTTTCTCTTGTTCTCCTCAAGGTTGACTTCTCTCAAACCCATTTCTCTTGCTCCTCTCCTCTCTCAAAATTCTCTCTTGTGAAAGTGAACAATGAATTAGGTTTTCCTTTCCTTAGCCTTTTTGTTTGAGTAACTTCTATCTCCAAATCAATGGCTTAGATTAAAAGCCAACTAAATGAGATATAGGGATCATCTCACTTTCTCATTTAGAATTACTTTTTTAAATATTAAATGAGAATTTAATGCACACCCACCTTTTAAATCTCATAAAGTCACGTTTAAAATAATTAATAACTCGAACTCACTTTATTAAATAAAGTCAGTCTCGCTTTTGAAAGTGCTAGGGACCACATTTAAAGTGTCCTTGTACACCGTAAGGCATGAATGTACAAACATTTCCTAGGTAAAATTTCAACACTAAAGCCTAAACACCAAGACATTTACTCTAGCTTTGGAGGAGTGGATGAAACATTCGAAAATTTTAAGTCATTAAAGAAAACGACATATAATTCTCAAAGAAAAAACACCCTAGAGTAAAGTATTGATTACTAAGTCCTAGGAAAGCCAAACCTTTTAAATAATTTCATCATGCTAAGTCATTTATTACAATTCCCTGCAGGGTATGAACATGGAAAAAATAGAAAAGAAAGGGCCATTGATTGGTCTGATGGATTTCAAAACACATGTGATGAACATCTGATTTGTTCAAGTATTTGATGGCTCACTAGAAATCCATCTAAGTGCAACTTAGTGGATAACATTTGGATCAATGCTTCCGGGGAATAACATATCTCGTGCTTAATAACAGAGTTTTCAGTTTAGGCTTCCATCTTTCTATTTATAGCATCAGATGATAGTACAGTTGGATACCCATTGTAGAGATAGGCTTATGGTCTGAATTTGGGGTGAATCAAAGGAGTTCATATATTTGGTGAGATTTTATTTAAAAAAATTCTATTTTTAGAAGGTAGTTAGAACCATAGATGAAAAAATTGGTAAAAAATCAATGAAATCACGATTTTTTGCAATGTCAAACCTCAAACAAAAAACTGACCCTAAACAATCATGATATTTTGAAAAATCGGCTTGAGAAAAAATTGACAAAAGATAAGAAAAAATTGGAGAAAAGGAGAAGAAATTCAACAAACCAATTTTGAGCCTCTTAAAGCGCTGATTGTGTTTTTTTCTTAAACTCATTTGTCTTTCCAGCTACTGGGGAATGGGAGGGAAGGCATTTGCTATCATCAACAATCAATCTTAGGAGGGCCAAACCATTGTTCTCATCGCAATCAAAGTTTTTTATTGGGGCAAGGATCAAGGTCAGTGCAGAAATAATTTTAACAATATACTTGATGGCATTCCAAGACTTACCTTGCTTGTTTATATTGTTATTACTATCCAGTGCCCTTTCTAAGTCATGGATTTGTTTCTTTAACAATCTGTAGACAATTTTTGATGCCCCAAAAGGTGAGTATCCTGTAGCATTGGTTTTGCAGAGTGTTACCCCTGTATTTGCATAGGGTGTTCACTTGGGTTTTCAGAGGGATTCTGAGATGGTTCTTTTGATTAGGACAACAATGAGCAACAACAAATCTGAGTCTGACTTTTTCTGGGCACTTGTAAAGATGTTGAAGACTGCTTCAGCCAATCAACATCAAAGGACAGTAAACCTCATCATTCTTTAAATCTGTACACTATTGCAGCAAGTCTAAGACCAATTCAGCCTTCTAAGAGTGATAAAAAAGGTCATTTCTTAGATCTGGGTGCAATATAGAAATTTTTAGGTGAGGCTGTTGGGAGTGGGAGCGGAACCACTCTCAAACATCCATAAACAATTAATGGCAATGTTAAAAGTTTAAGTAAGATGATAGAAAATGAAAGATAAGGAGAATGCCACTTTTACTTTAAGAATTTAACATTACCATTTAATAAATCCCCTAAATGAACCCTAACCATGCCCAAACATCCAAGTGGAACCATGTCTCGGTTCCAAAAACCAAAAGAAGCAAAACGAAATTGTCTCAATTCCTAGGAGCGCTGAGGGGACGATTAGTGAGCGTTTTTTTTGTTCCTTGGTTGCTCCTTGAAATGAAGAAATTCAATGACATTAATATGGTACTTTTCATTTACACATAATGTCAAGCACTTGAGAAACTAGGGTTTATGATTAAAAATTACTTCTTTAATTTGAAATACAAACCACCAACTCAAGAACTTTCCAAGACTGAAGCAAATCATTCACACATGAATACATAGAAATTTTTGGTCAAAGACCAGGAAAAACCCCAACTCCTGGGGAAAACCCTAGAAAGAGAAAATTATCATTAAAGGAGAATCTCAGAAATTTTTCCAACAACATAGAAAAATTTATCTTCCAACCTTCACAGGAAAAATACCCAAAATAACTTAAGCAACAAATTACCTCGATTTCTGTGCAACCAAACTGTTGTACGACCTCACACGTGCTGTACGAAACTGTACTTTTTCGCCACGTGACTATATGGACTATACTTTTTGTAATTAATGCTGCCTCGAGAAGCGTGTCAGTCTGCGATTAATGCTGTATGGCCCTGTCAAACTGTTGTATGGATCTGCCTTGGAATTTGTGCCCACACGTGTTGTTGTATAGATCTGACAGGCTGCAATTAATGATGTTGTACTTGCATTGGGAATCATGCCCAGCCTAAGGTTTTCTCTCTCCTTCAGTGTCAATCTCCTCTCTCTCTCTCTTCATTGATGGTGTCCTTTTAATTTGTCCTTTACCCTAGTTTTATACTTTAAATTTTGTAACTAACCATCTAACCAACTAATCTATGGTTGAGATGCTTTTACAAAATCTAGGTTCATCATTTAATGCACTCTTATTTAATAATAGCTCACTTTAATTATTAAATAACATTTAAGTGAGATCCAATAGGACAAGGTACAAAACATCATTTATTTATATATAACTCAACTTTATACATAAATACACAACAGACAAATTCCATGTCCTCTTTATCACACCACACCAAAATTATAAAGAGGACCTTCAGAGTTAACTTTCTAACACTCCCTCTTAATGAGGAAGGTCCACAACACTATCTCCATCTCTGACTTCTGCGACAACTCCCTCCTGCTCTGGAATCAATCACAGAAACAGAGGCTCTACTCTGTACTGGAACTCTGAAGCCTGAGACTCGACCTGAGTCTCATCCACCTGCTCATATGTACCATCACTGGACTGGCTGAGCCTCCTGCTAGTACTCTGGAGAGCATCACTCTCCTCTTCAGAACCATATCTATCAAATGCAACATCATCCTCAGTCTTCGACTCTGATAGCCACCCTCCTGCTCCTTCTCCTGGTCGTACTATATGCCCTCTCAGGACAGAAAGTCTGCCCCTGCGATCTCCCAATAGAATAGTGGTCCTAACTAGCTCATCTCTTTGATACAGGAAGACATGTCTAGACCTTACCATCATTCCATAGCCTTGATCCTCAAAGGATGATACTGAGATTTTGCTGACTCTCATCCCAGGTACAAACAATACCTCGTGTATTTCCAGGAACTCTCCAAGGTCTAGTTGAAACCTGATTGTTCCAACCTCTTCGTGTCGCTATTTGGGGACTATCAATATCTGTCTAGATGAAATGTCCTGGCCCCAACGTTGTGATCATCTGAAAGAAATCAGACTCCAATCATATGTCTGGTTGCACCACTGCCAACAACCCAGACATTCTCAAACATAGAACTCCCTACACTGGAATGAATTGAGACAAAGAAAACTCTTGCTCAAATTTCATGGCATAATCTTCTACTGCTTTAGAGGTTGCCATATCTCTTTCAATCTTCACATTCTTTTTTTGAGGACACTTAGAGGTATAATGCCCCATCTGCCCACAATTGTAGCATTTGATCTGAATGAGGCCTTTCTTCTTCTTGCTTGTCTTTGCTGCAAGAGCAACATTATGCTCCACCTCTTCATTGATTGGACTCCCCAGAGCTCCCTCTCAAATCTCCTCTTGGGTAAAATCATCCCAAAGCCTAGACCAGTCCGAAAGATTCTCCCTACCAACAATTCACTTGACAAAAAAATTCCCATTTCTTGGTGAAACCTTTCAAGGCCAATCCTCACCAGTTATGAATTTGAGATAGTCTCTCTTATCGCTGCTAAGTCATCTTTGACTTGCGCCACTCGAGTCAGGTAAGAGGTCACACTTTCATCTTTGGTCATCTTCACATTGTGTGCAACTTGTTCTTCAACGCCATCTTGCGGTTCTCGTTCTTTGCTTCGAACAACTGCTTCAAGACATCCCACATGTCATTGACAGTCTTCTTCTTTGCCAAATGTGGAATAAGATGATTTTTTACCCCATCTAGGGTCACCCTATGGGCTTTGGCTTCTAAGGCTTCATGTTTTTCTAATTCATCCTTGTCAGTAGGCTTCTTCATTTTGGTGTTTGCAAAGTTCCATATCTTCCATTCTTTGAGCACTGCAGTTATTCTAACCTTCCAAGGAAGATAGTTGGATATGCCATCCAACCCATCTTCATATCTAATGCTCATCATCTGGAAAATATCTCACAACAAATCTTTTAAACTGGAAAGACAACACAACTCTTCTGTGATTCACAACTTTGACTACTTCAACTTGGCTCTGATACCATGAAGAAATTCAATGACATTAATATGGAACTTTTCATTTACACATAATGTCAAACACTTGAGAAACTAGGGTTTATGATTAAACATTACTTTAATTTGAAATACAAACCACCAACTCAAGAACTTTCCAAGATTGAAGCAAATCATTCACACATGAATACATAGAAATTTTTGGTCAAAGATCGGGCAAAACCCCAACTCCTGGGGAAAACCTTAGAAAGAGAAAATTATCATTAAAGGAGAATCTCATAAATTTTTCCAACAACTCAGAAAAATTTATCTTCCAACCCTTACAGGCAAAATACCCAAAATAACTTCAACAACATATTAGCTCGATTTCTGTGCAACCAAACTGTTGTACGGTTCGCTGTACGACCTCACACGTGTGCTGTACGAAACTGTACTTTTTTCCCACATGACTGTATGGACTGAACTTTCTGCAATTAATGTTGACTTGGGAATCGTGCCATCCTACAATTAATGCTGTATGATCTTGTTAGACTGTTGTATGGATCTACCTTGGGATTTGTGCCCACACGTGTTGCTGTACAAATCTTACATGCTGCAATTAATGTTGTTGTACTTACATTGGGAATCGTGCCCAACCTAGGGTTTTCTCTCTCTTTCAGTCTCAATCTCCTATGTCTCTCTTCATTGATGGTGTCCTTTCCGTAGTTTTATCCTTTAAATTCTGTAATTAATCATCTAACCAACTAATCTATGGTTGAGATGCTTTTACAAAATCTAAGGTCATCATTTAATGCAGCCTTATTTAATAATAACTCACTTTAATTATTAAATAACATTTAAGTGAAACCCAATACAATAAAGTACAAAACATCATTATTTATATATAACTCAACTTTATACATAAATACACAAGGGACAAATTCCATGTCCTCTTTATCACACCACACCAGAACTATAAAGAGGACCTTTAGAGTTAGCTTTCTAACATGAAAAACTAGGGAGCATTTTTTTCATTAGGGATTGCGCTCCCTAAAATCGCTCCCAGAAGGGAGCGTGTTAGAGATATGTGTATCTCGGGATGTTTTTCATGTTGTTCTGCCTAGTATGAAGGTACATTATTATTATAGGAAGGAGTGTAGAGGGTGAGGAACACCCTACCAGGTGTCATGGATCTAGTGGTGGAGACATGCAGAGGTTTCAATGACTTTTTATAGTTGCATGTGGGAAATGCATGCATGCATTTTGTAATGCACCATTTTTTAATACACAAGTGTGTTTTTTGCATGAGAATGAAATTAGGGTTTTGGAACCATAATCTCATCGTTGAGTTAGAAAAGGCTTGGAAAAGGTAAAAGTCATGTCACTTGTGAGTTTCAGGTCACCAGAGCTGAGAGAGCGAATTAATGAATGTAGAGAGGGAACATTCTTGAGAGGAGAGGGCGCACGTTCTGAGAGAGGGAGCCGATTTTTGAGCAAGAGATCTAGTACCTTATCCCTAGCTGATAGAGATCACATTGGAGGCTGAGATTGCTTTAGGTAAAGTGATCCAGTTGCAGAGCATCAGTGATTCAGGAGGGCACAGTCTTGAGATAAGAAGGGTGCAATTGCTGGAGAGAGAGGGCACAAATATGAGGATTGAGAGACGCACTTGATTTGAGTCAGAGAGGGGTCATCAGGAGGTTGAGATTGCTTCAATAACTGTCAAGATTCATCAACAATGAGATTTAAAGTGATTAAACAGAGGAGGGCGCATTCCTGAGCAGATGGGGCACATTTCACTAGAGGAGGGCGAACTCTGAGAGGGTTCATTCGGATCTGAGAGAGCACTCATCGAGACAGTGGGGTAGAGGTAGAGGGGCGAGAGGTCTAGGTTAGAGGGCAGAGATCAGAGTGGGGTGCAGTAAAGAGGCAGAGAGGCGCATTCTGGGAAGAGGGGTGCATTCTTAGCTATTTCTAGCTATTCCCAGTAGTCAATAAACTTGAGATAAGTTTTTGCTAGGTATCTTTTATTGTACTTGTTATATACTGCTTATGATATAAAATGTTGTTAAAGACTATTTTTGGCTAAAGGTGTAAGATATGTTGTTAAGATGAAACTAAGGAACTCCTTGCTGCTCGACAATAGTGCCAAAAATGTTGTCTCTTAGAGTGCACTATCAAAGAAGGATTAATGGTATTGTTCGTTGCATGACCTTACTACCTGTTAACCACCTAACCAACTAGGTGGCCAACCATGTACCATGTGCATGGTAGATGAGAAAGAAGTACCTAATAAAGTTTTTCAAGTGAGACAACTCTTCTTCTTATCTTTTCTCCTTGAAATTTCTGCACCCCTGTGGGGGATATTGTAATGATATGTCAACATGAGGGTCTAGTTTTGTGTAACTTAGTTACCTAGGGCCTTTTTCATTAGAGAAGTCCTTTCATTGAGTGTTTTTTCCCTTGGATAATTAAAATTCCTTTTTAGTGGTTTTAATTATCTGAGTTTTTCACTCAAAAATACCTCAAAAGTGGTGAAAGGCATTGTAATGATCGAGTCCGTGGGGTGACTAAAGCCTAGGAATGTTTTATGTAACCATGCTAGACACTATCCAGAGTCTCGTGGAATTTCATGAGGTTTTACCGAGGATTTTAAAATTTTTTGGTGATTAAAAATTGTCCCTCAACATAAAAATGTTGTAATAAAAAGAGGGTTAAATGGAATCTAATGCCCATGAATAGGGGTATGGGTACTCAAAATCAATGGCATGAGTCCCCCTACACCATTGGGCAAAGTTTGAAGTCATTTAGACAAGTCTTGCGAAGGTTTTGGTCATATTTTCCAACGTTAGTCAAAGAAATCAGGAAAATTGACAATTAATTAGCAAGCCAAATTTTGGAAAAGTGCCTAAAGTCACTTAGAAAGAGAAAATTAAGCTTCGAAGTGTTGTATTATGTTCCTTAGGTGACTTTAAAAGAAAAAATGCCCCCCCCCATGCAAGTGTTTCACAAGAATGAAGATGTCGCTAAATGGGGGGTGCCCTCCCTCTTCATGGAAATTGAGATAATTAAAAATAAGCAAAAGTAAGGGGTCCCACTTTGGTGGTTCCCCCCCTTTAGACCTAGAATGAAGATTACAAATATTAGAGGGGGGTTTCCCTCCTGTTTCTATTTGATTTCCAACCCGCGGAGGTGCCCACAAGAGAAGTGGTTCCCCTCTTTGAGCTCCCACTCTCTCATTTTGACAAGTGGCTTGCATGCACTTGGGCTCTATCCTCACTTATTTCCTATTTAAGGAGGCTTCCCCTCCTCTTTTGGGTTACATACAATCTTTCATGCTCTTGCTCTCATTCCCTTGTTCTTGCTTGGGCCAATGTGATTGTCAGCCATTTGGCTCCGTTAATCAAAATATTTGGAGGAATCTTATGTCCATTGTTCCCATTGATGATTTGCTTCCATGCTTAAGGAGCTACACAAGTTTGGTTGGCCAAAGAAGCATACTTATTTGCTTTGGTAAGATTTATGGTATTTTTATTTTATAAATTTTGTGAGTTTTCATTCTTGTAGCAAAAGAAGTCCATATATTTTCTAGTTTGAAGTTTATGATTTCTTTGTTCATTATTTGATTCTCACCTTCTTGTAGTTGTGTAGTGAAAATCTTATAAGTTGGAGGTTATTTGGATTGAAGAGTGAGATTCCTCGGTTGGATGCTCCATTGCTTCACTCTTGAAGAACAAATGACCAATTTTCTCTTTCTTTACATACAAATTTTTGCATTTTAATTTTAGTTTGTTGAGTGTTTCAAATATGATTTTAACTTTTATATGCTCAAGTTCTTTAAATTGATTTATGTGGAAACTTTGGGTAAATTTTGTATATATATTGCACTAACATATTAACTTCCCCAAAGTGATTTTGGGCACATTTCATCATTTTTTGTTTTTTGGTTTTTAGCTGGTTGGTGACAAAACAAGGCAAAACTCTGTCAAATTTCAGCCATAGAAGGGTGCAAAGGCTATCCCAAAGGAAGAGCTTCAAGGCCATCACAAGAAAGGGGTGAAAACACTGTTTTTCCCACTTGTTTCTTCCTTTTCTTTATGCTGAGATTTCAACTATTGTAACAAGTCCAAGAGAGGCTCTTGGACTTGATTTCTTATTTGCATTTTAAGTTAAATTGAAGTTTCCCTTGTTTGCCATCGTTTGCATGCAAAAGAAGTTGGGCTTGCCCACCTTTGCATAAGCAATTTTTTATTGGCTTGGGTTTTAGCCAATGTTGCAGGAACTCGGAAAACCGACCGATCAACCCGGGTCTGGGGGTTTTCTGGTCCTAACAGGACTCCTGAACAGTTTTGGGTCGGTTCGATACCGAACCGGTTTTTCCATAAAACCGATCGGTCCGTATGTTGGTGTACGACGACCCAAAAATCTTTTTAATTTTAATTTTAATTTTTAAATTTTTTTTTTTTAAATTTAGCGGTTGGGTTGAGGGGATGAATCTAGAAAACCCTAATACACCTAATGAAGCTATAAAAAGACCCCTACCCCCTCTCCTTCACTCACACTATTCATCCAAGTGTTTTCGAGTTTGTGCTTGAGGGTCTTTGGTTCTTTGAAAGTGTTGATTGTTAAGGGTCTTAGAGTTGGTTCCTAGGCTAATTGAAAGAGAAGATTGAAGGAATATTTTGGAGGATTTGTGGGTTGAATCTCTTTGGAGACATTTGCAATGGATTTGGAGCAGATTTGGAGATCTTTCAAGGTAGATTAGAGGGTGATTTCGAGCCCATTCAAGGCTGAACTTTTTGGACAAATTTGGATGTGCTCTTCAAGGTATGTAAAATGTGTACCGTATTTCTTTAATTTTGTAGTGAATAGTCTCCTCAGACTTTGATAACGTTATTTTTTTATAGAATTAAAAAAATAGGGTTTTAATTTGCGGATTTATATTGCTTGCCATGGCTCCCAAAAATAGAGAAGATGCTCTACATGGGTACATTGTCAATTAGTTGAGCAGAAAATGGTGTATAACTATTGCCAGAAGGAGGTTGGAGGGGAGGTATAAATAGGCTGAAGCAACACTTAGCTAGTTCAAGGGGGAATGTAAGACCATGCCTCAAAGTCTTTGATGACTTGAGAGCTGAGATGCTTGGTCTTCTTGAATCTTTCCAAGCTGAAAAATCCAAAAACAAGAGGGTGCAAAGAGAGATAGGGAGAAGTTGTAGCTCTGATTTTCTTGAGAGAAACCCTAGTTTTGAAGAATCCTCTAGTTTTCCTAACCCTGCCCATGATCCATATACCATTCCTAGGGAAGAAAATGTTGCAGTTGGTGGTGTTGGTAGCAGTACATCCCAATTTAAAAAATCACGTGGTAGTCTTGAGTCTTTCTTTTAACCCCGCACTACCCTTGGTGCTCAGCGTACCATTGATGCCAAATGGAAGAAGGTGGAAAAGGAGGTTGCTTGGGAATGCATTGCTAGATGGTGGTATGATGCAGACATACCTTTCAATGCTTCAAGGTCGATATATTATCAACCTATGTTGGATGCTATAGCTTCATGTGGTCTAGGCTTCAAGGGCCCTGGCTATGAGGATATTACGGGGCCACCTTTGGAAAATGAAGTGGAAAGGGTACAAGAATACCTCACAGAGTTCAAAAACTCATGGACTAAAATAGGATGAACAATCATGTCTGATGGATGGACTGATTCAAGAGGCCACACCATTCTGAACTTCCTAGTTCCTTGCCCAATAGGAACTATGTTCCTTAGATCAGTGGATGCATCTGATCAAGTGAAGGATGCACATTTACTATTTCATCTTTTGGATGACGTAGTTGAGGAGGTGGGGGTGCAAAATGTAGTGTTGGTTGTCATAGACAATGCCTCTAACTATGTTGCAGCTGAAAGGTTGTTAGAGGACAAACATCCCACCATTTGTAGACTCCATGTGGAGCTCATGGTTTGGACCTGATGCTTGAGGATATTGGGACAATTGAGTGGGTGAAAAGGTGTGGAATAAACAAAATCTATCACAAGATACATTTACAACCACTCATGGGTTTGACCTTTATGAGAAAATGCACTGGTGGAAAAGAGCTTGTTAGGTCAACTATCACAAGATTTGCAACAAGTTTCCTTACATTGTAGTCCTTGATTGAGCAAAAGGCCAACTTGAGGAAGATGTTATTTTGTGATGAGTGGAATGCATCTCAATGGAGCAAGAAGGCTGAAGGAAAAGACATTGTTGATAAAGTCTATGCGAAAGCATTTTGGAAAAAGGCAGAGGAGATTGTACTTTTTAGCAAGCCTCTTGTGAAAGTCCTGAGAATGGTGGATGGTGATAAAGCAATGATGGGGTTTATCTATGAGGCCATGGATTAGGCCAAGAAGGCAATAAAGGAAGCATATAAGAGCAAAAGACAAAAATATCTTCCTTTGTGGAAAGTAATTGATGAGCGATGGAACAAACAACTCCATCGGCCTTTACATGTTGCAGGCTATTACTTGAATCCAAGATAACTAATTTCAAAGTTTTTAAGTTATATTGCTAAATTTTAATTGCAAAAGTTTATCATTTTTTGAAATTGATCATTTGTTTTGTCTTGAATATTTTGAAGGTACCGTTACACAAAAGATTTTGAAGCAGATGGAGAGGTAAAAGAAGGATTATATAAATGCATTGAGCGCAAGGTCTCTGATCCCAGTAAATAAGATGAGATACACAATAAGCTCTTGCATTTCAATGAGAGTCTTGGTATCTTCGTCCTGGCTACAACCGTACGTTCTAGATCAAAAGATCCTCCAGGTAATTAATTACAATGTCTTTAAATTTTAATTCATTGGATTCTTTTTTGAGTTTGTGCTTAAATTCATTTGCTGATTTTTATTTGTCTTTACATGCAACATATTGGTGGTAGCAATTTGGCAGCCAGTGCCCTTGATTTGCAAAAGTTTGCAGTTCGAATATTGAGCCAAACATGCTATGCTTCTAGTTGTGAACGTAATTCGAGTGTTTTTGAGTGTCTACACACCAAGAAGCACAACCGTTTAGAGCAAAAATGGTTGAATGATATGGTATTTGTTCAGTACAACCTTAGGTTGAAGCGTAACCAATTGCAGAACAAGACCCCTGAATCGTGTTCCATATTCTTAGATGATGGTGATGCATCATCAGTTTGGGTTGTGGAGACTTAGCCAACAACATTTGACAATGAAGACCTCTCATGGATGGATTTGGACCCACTTCCACAACAATAGGACGTGGGAGATGATGTTGGACAGGTGCCTTCTGGACCAGGCGAGTCAAGTCAGGTGGCCCAAGCCCAGGCACCGTACATTGAGGATCGTGACGTAGATGATGGCTCAGAGTCTAAGTTTGAGGCCTCTGATTCTGAGGATTCAGACGATTTTGATAATTAGATTGTTTAGTCATTGACTCTAGTCTTTTCTATAGGTCATTTACAACCGTTTTGTTGATGTATTTTGATTCAGACATGGATTATGCTCGATGTAAGTGCTATTTTGGTTCTATGAACTCTTATTTGCTATATACATGAGAAAATTTGCATATTTTGTGTATAATGGTTTGAACTCACATGGATGCAGATGAATATTTAAAAAAAAAAAAATTTAAATATTTTATGTATTTTTGGTGGACCAGTTTTATGATCTGTTTTTTTTTCCGGTTTTTGTCCAATTCTGGTTCTTAGGGTCGGTCAATTTGTTCACCAGTTCGATTTTTGTAACCTTTGTTTTAGCTCAGTTAGAATTTGATTTTATTCTTTCTTTTATTTTTCCCACACCTTGCAAGTGATTTGGCTATGCCATCCTTGCAAAATCATGCCTGCTAACATTCTATTTTATTTCGATTTTATTTTTCCCACACCTTGCAAGTGAGTTGGACAAGTCACCCTTGCAATATCGTGCTAGATTACATTGTTACTAATCGTTAATTCTATGTTTCATTTAAAGCAAAATAAACCTTGCCCCATATTGACTCCCTTTGCCAGTTGGTTCGATCCTAGGTGACAAGAAAGGGAGAAGATTTGAGTTGGCTAGAATAATAGGCATTTCAATCTATTATTGCAAGATTGAGAAAAGATGATAAGTTTGTGGAGCTAGAGGGGTAGAGGTCGTTGGGGGCCTCGTGGCACTCTGTGTTCTCCTGTTGAGCAACCTACTTTTCCCTGGGACTAGTTTTTGGAACTAGGAGAGATCCTTGTGCTCTCTTGTTGAGCAGCCAACAATTTCTCTCAATTGAGGGATAAGGGTTGGAGGTAGACACCTTAGTGCACATTTTTTTGTACAACACTCTAACCCCCCTAAGCTCAAGTGATACCTAAAATTAATTAAAACATACAAGATCATTTGCAAAACATTGCATCATTTGCTTTAATAGCACTTCATTGCACATTCTTTATTCAAAGCATTTTTCATTTCAAGTCCTTTATTTGATTCGGCATAGTTGCAAGCAATTTTCACTTACCATTGGTTTTATTTGCTTAGTGTATTTTCAGTAATTTAATTTGATGATCAGTTATTGTAGATTGTGAATAGTTCCAATCGATGTATCTAGTAATTTTGTCAAGTTTAATTTAGTTTATTTGTGTCTCCATAGCCCTAGCGAAATAGGCACTAGTTTAGCATGCAATAAATCATTATTTTTTCTTACATATTTATTTAGTTAAATTTTCAAAGCAGAGGTTGTTTGTCATTTGAAATTATTGCATTTTTGCATGATTGATTGCCATAAAGCTTAAATTAATCTAATCATCTTTTAACTCCTAAAACACAACCTTTGAAACATATTAAATAAGGACTACCCCCCTTGACCATTTTAGGAGTTGGGTCCAAAAGGAGGAGTTAGGAATCGAGGTTACATTGAGTTCTAAACTCATAGTTTCCCTTAGGAACACACCTAGTGGTTGGAAGACTTTTCCACGGTCAAGTGTGTTTTAGGCGACAACACGTTTTTTGTTCACTATAGTGACAAGATGGTTGATAGGATGGTTTTAGGTATCCTAAGGGGGTCTTTGATATACTCAAGGTATGTGGACTCCAATTCCGTGTTCAAGTCCTGTCTAATGCAATACTACTTGCATGAGGTATCAATGGTAGTTACAATGATGGCTAACATTGCCCCCTTAGTATGTCTAAGATACAGCCTACATACAGCCTGCGCTTAAGAACCAACTGTATTCATGTCCAATTTGAATCCCAACCACAGGTTTCCATTGAAACAACACTGAATTGAGTTATGACCTTGTAATCATCAACAAATAGTTGTAGGTTCTTAATCTCATATCCTTTATAAAAAAAAATGTGTTATCTTCCATTATATCTGATTCTGAAAGCATTAATTGGTGTGCTAGGTCAACGTTTATGTGATTCTTATTGATTTTCGGGCAGATAGCGATGCAGACGGTCTTTCCTTGAATATGCCCGTAAATTTTTAATATAACATCTTACATATATCTTAAAAGTTTGTGGGAATCTTCCTTCTTTTTCGCCACGGGACTCCATTTTATTATGCTTTCTTAAAAATATTCCCCTTTTTTGTAATAATAATAATAATAATTATTAATACAATGTATAATAAATTTTTTATTATTATTAAATTTCTTTGTGGCTTGTTGTGTAGATTGCATGGTTGGGAAGAAGGAATGTTAATCTCCTCATCCAAGTTCAAATCTCACTTGCTCTTTAGTAGCTTTAAAAATTATTATGCACTTTTAGATTTTTTCCCTTTAAGGCTAATGCATCCAATAAACCACTTGTTGGAAAAGAAACCATGTGTTGTTTTTAAGAGTGGTTTCTATTGTTTTTACTTTTCCCTTCCTTTTTTTCTTTTGTTTCTCCTCCTTTTTTAATTATTTTCTCTTTTTACTTTTATGACTTGTTTAGACAACCACAATTTTAGGAAACCCTAGGATAATGGTTAAAAACCAATTTTCATCAAGTGTAAAATATTAATAATAAAGTATTATTAAATTTTAATAACCAAAATCTTTAGCCAAAAGCTGGACTAAAACACGACTTTGATACCACTGAAACAGTAAAATATTGTTTCTTACAGGAAAACCCAATGTAAATAAAATAAATAATCCATGTATGGATAATAAAATATATTTGATAAGATAAGATAATGATTTACAATTACATTGCCTTGGGCTTTATAAGCCATTTTGCGCCTTTTTGAATAAGTCATGTCTTTTGACTTTTCATAATTAGTTAATTAATTATTTCTTTTAATAATTAATAATTAGTAATATTAATTAATTTAATAATTAACATTAATATTTAATATTATTAATTATGGTATGTTATATAATTTTTATATAACATTGTCTTTGCAATTATCTGCACGTTTGTGTGTGAAGAGTCCCTTGATACCTTCTCTAATCACAGTAGTCCCTCGACTCCTTCCCCACTTTCCTCAGCTTCTTCTTACCATGGATTTGATACCATGTTGGTTTAACACACACAAACATGAATGGGAATACACATTCAGAGACCTTTAATTTAAAAAAAAACTTATCTTTGCAATTGTCTGAACATTTGTGTTTGAGGAGTCACTTGATGCCTTTTCTAATCACAGTAGTCCCTCGACTCCTTCCCCACTTTCCTCAGCTTCTTCTTACGGTGATTTGATACCATGTTGGTTTGACACACACAAAGATGAATGGGAATACACTTCAGGGTGAAAGAGTGGATTCATTCATTCATTAGATGATACAATGTCTTAATACATAGTAGGAGGAGGGGAGTACATTACATAACTCCCAAATACCAAATTAATAACCACCTCATTGATTACTACATTAATTGTCTCAATATTGCATTATTTTACCAGTGAGGCTTTGTTATACGCCCAAGTCTTATGTCCTAATACATCCAAGTTGTAAATATGACCATTATTTCTAACAATTTATGCCTATATTTCATCAATTTCTAGGAATAAGGGTGTGGGGGATAGGGTGATGAATTTTTGGGATGGCTCAAGGTTATCTCCCAATTTCTATGTTACAAGGAAACAAGGATGACAAAAAATAGAAGAAAAATTCAAAAACTAATGTTACAGATGCAATTAGGGAATTCTCAAAAGCCTGAAATAGTGAAATTGTCTTCTACACAGGGTTTGGATGTTAGAGATCATTGATGCAAAATTCATTCTTTGCTAGTGCCCATTTCATGCTCTAGGATAGCATGTTCCAATGGATGTTTGATATTCAAATCTTCAAGTTGTGCACATGCAAGTATATAAATATTCAGTAATTGGATCAGATCTACCACTTGGAACTTGGCATTCATTATTTACTCATTGTTTCTTCCCGATTATTCTTGTATTTACTCCATCATTCTAAAGCTCACTTATCTTCTTCAATCTCCCATATGGTTGGAGGTGATTGTCAGATTCATTGATTTAAATCATAGTTTTTCAAATACAAATGTATAATATAGACTTGCTTCTATGTGTGGGTACTCTTACACTATTTTGAATTTTTCCCTTTTTATAATTTCATTGCCTAACTGGCATCCCTTTAGAGAAGAGGACTGAGACATCCCTAGGAACATCAGGTGAATAGGAAGGTCGATGGACATTTGTGAGTCCTACGATGTCGCCTGTTCATTCCTTAAATTTGTGGTGCTACCCCCCTATTTGTATAGGGTGTCCACATTAGATTGCCATTAGGAGTTCTGGGCTGATTCTTGAATCTTCTGAACATGAAGAGTCCCCCTGAAAGGTGCTTCTGCTTGAGACATTGGCAGCACTAGAAGATATGGTGTCTCAGATCCGATCTTGATGGCTTTCTTCTGGGCAAAGGAAGTTTGACAGCTAGCCGATTCGTACAGACTCCTCCAGTTATACTTATAATACCAGATCTATCACTCTAGAGAAACTCCTTTGGGATTACATTGCATTGGATTGAAGACAAGTGCCCCGCCTTTGTGATTCATATGGATAGCAGCCTGTAGATGCGGTAGGTTTGGAGACAGTTAAGCTGCCAACAATCATGACAGCCCACTGAACCAGCTTTATTAATCTAAGGTATTGAAGACATACAAGAGAGAAGCTACTCCGGTCAGCATTTGAGAAATAAAGGGGGTGCAGTGGTTCCTGTGGCATTATCCATTTCAGTGTAATATGCCTGAAATGAAAGAATTGGAGTCTCGTCAACAGCAGGATGGTGCCTCTCAATGTGGCTTATGAGAGAATATCCGGAGATAGGGTAACAGCGGTGTGTTTATCCTCTTAAACAAGTGAACCATAAGAAATTCTAAGTAGTTTTGTTCTTGATGGCATTAAATTAATAAATTCTGGCCTGTTCTGAGCTTCCTAAAGTGGCGGCGGACAGTATAACATCCAACAAATCTGGGTTGAAATTTCAGTTTGTTCTGGACAAAGTTTAGGGATCTTTGAACAATAAATCCATATTTGTGGGCAAATTTCTGGGTAGAAGACAGCTGTAAAACAAACCCAAATGGTCAAAACTGAGACATTTTTGAAGAGTATGCAGCAGATACACTTCTGTACTTGTGAGAAGGATGCCATGCTAGGGTTGGAATTAGAGCTAGATGCAGATCTAGGCCTGGGTTCTCAGGGGAACTTGAAAATTTCAGAGATAAATTGTTGCACACAACCTGTGGAACACCAAATTATGTAACACCTGAGGTTTTGGGGAGCAAAGGTTATGATAGCATACGTTTGGTCTCGTGGAGTAAGATTGTATGTGTTGATAACAGGGTATATTCCATTTGATGAGGCTGATCTTATGGGTTTACAAAGAAAAATTAACACAGCAATTTTTTCTGGCCCAAAATGAGTCTCGGCTTATGCTCAGTTTTTAATATCTGGAACTCTTGATCCAGATCCCTGATATGCTTAAAACAAATTTATCAGAGAAATCCGGGCAAATGAGTGGTTTTAGAAGAATTATATGCCTGTGAAGACGAGCATGATGATGTATCTGTAGTTTCTGATGATGAAAAGGTGCAGTTTGATCACGAAGGAGAAAAGCCCACAGAAGTCTTAAGCAAATTTGAAGAGATATCCAGACACTTTTTAACCGACTCAATTGTGGACGAGCTCGGTACTGCAAATGCCAATTTGGGAGACAAATCTGTTGTGGAAATCCCCAGTCAAGATGGCTAAGTATCAAGGTTTTTTCCTGGTAAAGATAGGGACCCTCCATTTACGTTTCAGGGGCAATTTTTGTGGGTAGCTTCACACCCCAGCTCTCTGACCGAGGCCTAGGATGACCCTAATCGTGTGGTTGATGAGTACCTATTCCAAGAAATTGATTGTGGCTATTATGATATCCTGAAGGTTGAATTTCTGTACCCGAAGGAAGCCGTGATCAAGATCGACAGATTGATTGGCAAGGAGAGCCTATGCTTGGTTGCGTGTGATATCATATACGGGCCCTTTATTTGTTTTCTCTTTTATATTGACTTGAGCCTACACGTATGGAGCTGTGGGATTTAAACTAATAAACTCTTGGTATGAGTTGCGTTTGGGGCTGAGGGCATGTGTTGCATTTTCTTTTGATGGATGGGCTGTGCCATTTTGATGCACGGATCTAGGAGGTTGACATCCAAGCTGGAAAGGGAGGTGATTTGGGATCTGAAGTCGTTGAAGTAAGCTAAAGGGCAGATGATTTGCACTTTTCCGGAGATTTTTCTCGGAATCCGGTAGTGCGATTTTTGCTGAAATCATGATTTTCAATGTGCAAATTGCAATTTTGACTGTGGAAATGAATTCAGTGCCCTCAATTACCCCCGAGTCACCAGACTATGCAATTCCAACAAACTAAAACTGTAATTTCAACAATTTCAAGCAGATTTTGGATGGAAAAATTGCTGGAAAGTAGGTGTAAATCATCAATCATTTGTCTTACACTGAAGTCGTTAGCATGGGCAGAAGGGAAACTATTCGACGGGCGCTCCATCGCCTGGCATCTTTTTCGTTCTTGGATTTGGTGACCTGCTTCATGGAAGGTTGTTTTTTACACCTAGGATTTTCCCTCTCCTAAACTCACTTTATGAACCAGATTGTGGGAACATTCGCTTTTGGGATTTACACTTGTTCTGAAAAGATAGGGATCCTCCATTTACGTTTCCGGAGTGTTTTGAAGTTGTCATATGGAGATAAAAAGGATCTTATCTTTTGGCATATTTTATGGATCTCTTAAATGGTTACATTGTACTTGTGGTATTTTGACCACTTCTTTTTAGGTTTGTTAGAAGTTTGTTAAGAGGTTAGGATTTTATTAATATTTTATTGTAAAGTGAGATGGAGCTACAACCTATACGAGGGTTGGCTCTGCCACTCATTTGGCATGGTTGGATGAGGAGATCTTTCTCTCTTGGAGCCTATTGTTATATCTTCTAGTGGAGCAATTGAAGTTCATGGGTTTTCTTCTCCATTTGTAAGTGGTTGCTAGTTCTTATCCTTTATGTTGCTAATGGTATGTGTATTAGCTATAATTTGTTATTAGGGCCATAGACAGACAATCTTGTCACATTGGAAGGATTGTGAGAGTTTTCTTCCATTCCTTTTTGTTTTATGCATGAATATCACATGGTTCCCAATCATCATTAGAATAAGAACTTGTAACAATTCATTGTATAAAGCACACCCTATTAACATAGTTTTGAGTCGGCACCGCAAGGGAGCTCCTAGCTATTTCCATGATTCATGTTGTAATATGTGAGGGTTTATTGAACTTGTTTCCCCTTCCATTGGTCTTCTTTCTTCTTGACTTTATATACCTTGGGATTGGCACTAGTCTCCAGATTCTTCCATCACCTATACTACTAAGAAGACCTCAAGTTTTGCTAAGGCTAACTTTTCAAATAACCTTTGTGCCCTCATTGCCATAGCCTAGAAATCATGGATTTCTGTCTAGGGAAGCCCCTTTCGAGTTGGGAAGAGCCAATCGGAAGTGCATGGAGGTGGTTATTGAGGTGACAGTGGGTAACACCTCTAGGTTGTGGTTGGGATAGCCATGTTGTTTGGGGCTTTAACTACACTTGCTAGTTCACGCTGAAACAGGTGGAAACATCTCTTTGTTGGGGGGGATGCCGACTGTCACCTTGGGATGGGGAAACACTAGGGACACCTCATTGATGCAATTGGTGATTTAGAGATTTTGTTAGGATGGTGGAAAGGGTAATTTGAAATAGAAAGATTTTAAATGTTTGCACTCATAGAATATATTGTATAAAGTTAAACCTATGGAGCTTCCAAAGTCATATATAATGAAAGGGATGTCGTTACTTATTTTTGAGTCATTAACTAGTAAATCCAAATCTAAGGGATGATACTTTATATCGGTCTTTAATTATTTATATATGTTTTAGGTCTTCACATGTTCTTGTTGGAATAGTTGTGCTATACAGGTATATATGCAGGTTTGTTTAAGTAACATTAGAAAGAAAACACCAACAACAAGAAAGGTTGTGATAGTCTAGATCCACACCTATTGAAATTGCAAAAAGATGCAATCAAGAAAATCAAACTCATTTTTCAAATCTAGCTAGATGCATGACTATTGAATGAGCAACAAATGCAATATGGACAATTGACCCCATTTTTCAATCTCAATAACATTCAAAATCATTTATATCTGCTTCATTGTTGATTACCTGGAAAGTTGATAAGACGCATTCTCGAAAGTAGTGTTATATGTTAAAATATAGTTCATTAAAAATAAGCACATATAAGCTACACTAAAAGGTAGGATTTATATGAAAAAATATTTACAAGGTGAAGTGTTTATGAAAGTTGATTGAAAGTGCCTTGCTTCAAATTCAATGGTATTGAGAATTTTGGACATACTTACCACACATAACCTGTGCAAATGTATCGTCGAAGGAAATTAATTACAACTTGACGTGCTCCAGTCTCACACCATGACAGTGAAATTTGTTTTGCATCTCTTAATGCATTGAATCTTTCCCCCATCAGATCGTATGCTACCTCGTTACCTGCCTATAACAATAGGAATACATAATTATATACAATGTAAAAGAGTTGAATAAGTCTTTATTTAGAACAAAGCGGATTAATTATAAAGATATGTAAAAGCATGATATACTAGGTAGCTGAGTTAAATTAAAGTGGGGTACTTTTACTTTTGGCTTATGCCATAAGCTGTCTTGTGTCCTGGTGCGATTATAAGACTTGAAATCATGAACACTTGTCAACAAGAGCCACTCATTAACCATTAAATGACCCTATTTTGTCAACTGTGAAGATGATTTTTTTGGCTGCAGGGCCTCAACTTCATCATTATCCTCTATCAGTGAATTGGCGAACAAGGAAAGAGATAGTTATATCCATACCTTTAGTCCATCTTCATGGAATCCATAACCTGTAAACAATACATATTTTGTAAGTAGAGCTTTTTCTAACAACACTCAAAAGTGTTATACAATAAAACGAACACAGGGGGATCATGATTTGGTGTTCAAAAGCTTTAATCAATGTAAATCATAAGAGAAAAATGATAGTTATAAATCCATTGAAATGTAAGGACCATAACCATCACCAAACTAAACTCTGTAAGCAATATAATGGTTTATGCAAGGTCAGACAATTTGTGGGTGTACATTGAAATCGACGAACAAATTGGGTGTCAGTTTGGCAGTCATCATGAAGTTGGGAATCAAGGGTGCAACACCCAATTTTTTTATAAAGGTATATATCTATATGCAAATCAAAATAATTTTCTTTATGTAATTTAAGGAAAAAAAATAGTAGAACTTGTAGATATTTTCATAAATAGTGTAACTAAACATGCTTAACTTTACAGTTGTAGGTATCTTCATGAACAGTAGAACTAAACATGTTTAAAACCCTGAAAAACCCAAATTCTATAATTCCTCATAACAAAGAACATAGTTGACTAGAGAGTTTAAATTGGTGGAAAAAAACAACATATTCAACCAAGAGTTTACAGTTAGCAAGGATAAAGTACCAACATCAACATATAAGGCGTCCTTAAAGTTGTACATCAACATTTAAAGTAAAGGCGTTAATGACAACAATACAGATAATAATCAGATGATTTATACACAAACGACTTCAAAGGCTCCAAGAGCTAGAAGAATAGAAGAATCTGTCTAATTTTATTAGTCTAAAGGTGTGAAATCTGCCATGAAAACAGTATATCAATAGTCGAACTGTCAATCCCTATTGTACAGTGAAGAAAGCTTAGTCTAGTGTTGGCGAGGATGGAAGAGTATGGTTGAGAAGAGCTCCTAAACATGTGCCTAAAGAATCCAATTCTGCAAGAAGACCCCTTCTCTCTCTTATAGAGAAGGCATACAATGAATCCAGATGAAATTCTTAATTGAAACTTGCATTCCCTAATATTGAGAAAGAAAGGGAGATGAATGTGTCCAAGGGAAGAAAAGGAGCCTCTAAGTATGTGCTCAAGATAGAGAGAGATTCTCCACCAATCACATGAAGTATCCTGCTTGAGTGAATTGTTGCATATAATGCCTTAATTGATTTGATCTAAAGATCCTGCTTGAGTGAATTGTGGCATATAATGCCTTTAATTGATTTGAACTAATTTTAGAACATGCCATCCATGCGCTGCACTAATCATGCATGCCTCTTCTCTTATTCATTGAATTCAAACGAAGTTTACTGAAATGCTAGATTGAGACTCAAGTGAACTTACTCCAAGATAAAGATAGTAACTTGTTCCCTTGGATGAAGAAACTTGGTCCCTTGGATGATGTCATGCATGCCAAGTCATAATGCAATGAATCATGCGTGCCATGGTAATATCTTTATTTTGCTTCTACATGTCGGAAAATAGTGCAAACTCTGCAATAAAATCACACATCTTCTATCCAAACCAAAACCTGACAACAAATCCAAATATGACACACTGGTACCATGTCACTGCCTCTTCACCTGCTAAAATAGACTTGCAAAAATAATAATGACCCCTCCTAAAACATAGGATAATTTTCCTACAGTGCAAGAGTCTTAGAATGCCAAGAAAACAACAATGGAAACATTTCCTAAAAACTAAAAAGCATGCATGTCGCCAAAAAGAGGCTTATCAGATTCGTGATCTTGCAAGGACCATATGTCACTATCTCTATCGTATTTTCCCTAGAACATTGTCTCCTTCGTTTTTGATGAAACTTGAAGTAGTTGTTGAACCATAGAGAACCTTGAATCATTAATGTATCATCAACCCATCAGTCCGATGAAATCAAGATGGAAGTGAACCCTTTAGTTGCTCGATGCAATTTGGGTGTTGAAAGGGAGGTTTTATCATTTCCTATTGGTATATGACCAAGAGGCAACTATTCCTATGCAATTATTTGAAATGTCACCACAACATCTAGATTGAGGAATCATATAACTTTGAAATTGCTTTTGTGGTGGGTCCTTTGTTTTGCTTCGCATCGCCATAGTCATGTTAAAATACTATCATTAAAATGTAGGAACTTACTATGCATCTCATCCCATATTCTCACTTAGGTGACCATGCACTCTATGCATTTGTATAGTCCTTCGGTTACCTCTCCATTTGATTCAAAGTTTTTTTTATATTGGTGCCTTGGGGTTCAAGTCATAGCCAACTTCATGTATAGGTTGATGCAACTCTCTGTTACATATCTCATCAATGATTTTCCAAATAGGAAGATAGTCATGTCTTTTATCTGTGTATGCTTCATTTATTGCTTCTATGGCTTGATCTATGGCCTCATAAATAAAAACCCATGGTAGGTTTAACCAGTGTTCCATGGGGACACGCCTCCCAAGGTCAGGGCTCGCCCCCTGCGCTTCCCATGCCCCTGGGGCTGGGAGGCTCCATGGGAAACGTTTCCCAGCGCCCCCATTTCTGTGAAATTTGGGGAAATGCAGGTCCAAGAGTTTCCCGCTCCCACAGGCCCCCACCACCCTCGATTTTTAAAATCTTTTTACTTAAAAAAATGGTTCATCTTAAAATTTAGGCTTTTACATTAAATGGTCACTATAAATCGAAATAAAAACAAATAAAAAGAAACAAACATCAATATGATATGCTTGGCTATAGCGATTACATTTAAATTACACTAAACTCTTCAGGAACATAAGGATGCTAGTATGCAAATGGTGATGGGATGAGGGTTCATATTTTCATATGGGGTTCATATTTTTATTATTTTTCTATATTTTTTATAATTTTAGAGACCGACCCCCTATGTTAGGGACCTCAACGCCCCTCACCCCCCCGTCCCCAAAAATACCCCAAACTTTTGGGGTGTCTCTACCAGTGTTACCAACATCGGCCGAGAAATCGTCGATGTCCGAGAAATCGCGAGTTTTTCAGCTCGGCGATTTTTTCTCAAAAAATTGCCAAAAAAATCGGGTCGATTTTTTCTCGAGATTTTCCCAATTTTTTTCCGAGCCAAAAAAATCGGGTCGATTTTTTCTCGAGATTTTCCCAATTTTTTTCCGATTTATCCCGAGATATTGCCGATTTTTTCGAGGTGATCTTTTCCAGTGATTTTCCCAATTTTTTCCCGATTTATCATGAGTTATTGTCGATTTTTTCCCGATTTTTTCTAAAGGTGAAATTGAATATTTTTGTATTTTTTTAAGTTTGTCGATTTATTGTTGATGTTTGCCGATATATTGCCGAGATATCCCGAAACGATGTTTCCTAGACCCTGCCGATTTTTTCGCCGCGCCGATGTTTGCAATACTGGTCTCTACATGTCCTCAATGTGTGTTTCCTCGCTCCCACGCTTCCGCGTCCCTGAAACTTGGTGGAACACTGGGTTTAACAACATCCACCTTTTACAACACTTTAACAAGAGGCTTATTGAGTTTGACTATCTCTTTTGTCTTTTCCCATATATTATTTCCAAAAAATTTGCTCATGATTTATTTCTCTCTGAGCTTGTGGCCCCACTAAGATGTATTTTAATCATCACAAAAGAACCACATCCTCAAATTGCACTTTGATCAATGAGGGATTGCAAAAAAAGAATGTTTAGTGCAAATCGTGTAATTGTGGACCTAACAAGCTTTCTACCCCTGGTGTGTTTCTTCAGAAGGTTCAAGACTTGCATGGTTCTAGATGCATCTAATTATGTTTTTTTATAATTTGGTTCTACAATCTTCTTCACCCACTCAAGTTTTCCCGTCTTCAAGCATGAGGTCCAAACAATGGGTTGCTCATGTAGTCCACCAAATGGTGGGTGTTTTTCCTCTACACTCTCACTTGTAGCAACATAGAGGCATTGTTAGTGATGATTCGAGAAACATTCTTTACCACTAGATTCATAACTACTTCATCCAAAATATGAAATAATTATTGTGCATCATTGCCTTGATTGGATGCATCCATCGATTTCAGGACCACACTTTCTTGTGGGAAAGAAACAAGGAAAAAGAAAAATGGTGTAGGACCTTTCATCGGTCCATCCATCAAACACAATGGTGTACCCTGTTTACACTATGAATCTTTAAATTTTGTGAGGTATTCATCTATTCTTTGATCCACTTTTTGTAAGTCATTTCTTGATATCATGAAAACCATGGCCTATGAAGCTCGAACCATGCAAATCTATAATGTCTATCATAGGCTGATAACAAGGGAGTTTGTAACGTTGAAAGGTATGTCTACATCATTCTATCATTTAGCTATGCACTCCCAAGCAACTTCCTTTTCTTGCTTCTCTGATTTGCTATCAATGGCGGGATGAGAACCAAGAGTACTACATGTACATAGAACAAGTCAACCTTTTGCCTCTTAGGATCAAGTGTGCCATAATCAATCTCTTGTTTGGGAGTTGTTGCGCCCTAGGTTCTCTGCAGCGCACCCTACTAGATGTGCCAAACAGGGGTGTATTTTTTCCATTGTAAAAGGACAAGATGGGGCTTTCTTATGTAAAAGTGTTGGTCTAGTGGGGCTCAAGACCCTTGGTCATGGTCATGGTGGGTCCTCTTGGTTCTCATTTCAATGGGTGCTAGTCTTTTGGCATAACTGATTACCCCTTGATGGGTGGTAATTTCTCATCATGTCAAGCATTTATGCCCTAGGTGGGTATTTGGTGCACCTTGCGATGAACCCATTAGGACACATGGCTTAGAACTGCCTTAGACACACATGGTTTTATGCTTTGTAGGGGTTTTGCGCTTGTAAAGGTTGTCACACCCGCCTTAGCACACTTCATTGATACCCCCTTGACCTTATCTTGTTATGTTATCCCTCCCTCTTGGTCATCTTGGTCATGAAGAGAAAATCGCCCACCTTGAAAGCAAATTAATGGAGGCCATACCAACCTAAGGAGGGCGTTGAGGGAAAAAGACACATGTTGGGGTTAGATGGGGCATGACATCCTCCTTCCAAGTTCAACTCTTAATCATGTTAAAGCATATCATCAATTTTTAGCACTATTTTATCTTTTATGACGTTTAGTCCCCGGATTGTGGGTGACAAACCCTAATTTTTTTTTTAAGAGTCATTTTTAAGAAAAAATAGATAGGTTGGCCTAGAGGAGGGATAAAGTTAGCCTTTTCTCTTATAATTAAGACATATCCTCCTCATTTGTAACCAAGATCATGGGATCAAATATGAATGAATTTATATTTCAGATTTCTTCTTTTGTACATGACCAAATGAAATGGTGCACATCTCTTTTCTTGGTATTATAGGGTTTCTAAGGGATAAATTTTGATGTTTGAGGTTTCTTTACTATCTTGCAAGGATATTCTAAGGTGAAAAGACTCTTGAGGCATCTTCTCTTCTCCTTTTATTCTCAATTGTGGTAAGATCTTTAAATCTCTTGTCTCGCATTGCTAGAGGCATCCAAGGTAGGAGTAATTTAGGGTTTTATGCATAATAGTCTACTCTTGTTCATGAGACATCCCTCTTGAAGGGTCTCTCTTGTTTGTCCATTGGCATCTTGTTTTTGTTGATTAATTTGTCATTGATGCCAACAGTGTATGGTCATTGATGCCAACTATTGAGTCCTTGGTGCCCCTTGTGGAGCCCCTGAGGGTTAGTGTTTATTTTGTGGTTGTTTTGTGCAAGAGGAGCCCTTTTGACCTTGTCCAAGCCCAAGCTTGAAGCCCTTGGAGGCCTTGGAACAATGACAAAAGCCTTGGTTACCCATTGACTTGCTCAAGTGCCCTCTAAATTGTATCTTGGTCCCATTTGAGTCCATTGTCGAGTTCCTTACTCATGGTTGATATTTGGTTACTAGTCTTTGTGCTGCTTGTTATGCTTGTACTTGTTTTAGTCTCTTGATTGGTTGTTGGATGGATGATGTGGCTCATGTGTGTAAATTCTTTGAAGTGTTGATGGTGAATCCCATTGCTTGCATTGGATGGTCTTGAGGTTGTTAAGTTCTTGTGGGGTCCTTGAGTCCACAATCTTAGATCTTGATCCTCTTGCATGTGGAGACTTAGGTATTGGAACCCATTCTTATGGGGTCCTTGAAAGTTTAAGTCTTGAACCCACATAAATGTTTTGATTTCCCTTGGACGCTATATGGTCATTGCCATGTAGTAGCCTTATGATCATGCATATGAAGCCCATAAGGTGTTGCAAACTAGTGGTGGGGTCTTTGTACCCCTCTTTTGGGGTGTTGGTACTCTTATAGTGATGAAGATATATAGTGGAACCATTGGATATGTTTTTAATGATATGGAGACCTTGAACCATGATGATGTATGGTCCTATTTGTAGTTATATGGCTATTGGGATGTAGATGGAGGTAGAGCCCACATATGTTCCTTGATATGTTGAAGAATACTTTGAAAAAGACTTAGAAACTCTTGTAGTTAGTGGTATGGTCTTTGGCACCCTCATGTGTGGGGTCTTTGATGTCCTGGACATATTGAAGAATTTAAGGGTATTAGACCAAGAATTTGCAAATAAACCCATCATAGGGAGATAGTCCTCGTCAATCCATTTCCGTTGATATGTGGATTATCTTCTAACTCCTTACAGTTGAAGAGATATGAATTTTTGAAGTTGGGCTACCCCACCTTTTTGGGTGAGCCGACTAAACAAAAGAGATTTTAATTATTTGTAATTTTGAATTGCATGTCGGCCCAAGATAATAATTTTTATCCACAACCTATATAAATAGAATATCAAACATTTCATTTTTCCATCATCAATTCTCTTAGGAATTTCGCACATTTTGGAGAAAAGTGTGAAATATTTTGACAGAAATTATTTTGGGCATCTTCATAAAAATTGGCATAACTTTCTCATACGGAATCAAAATTACAAAATTTTTGGCTCGTTGGAAAACTTGTTACGAGGGCTGTGTGATGAAAGGATATAGAGTTTCTTTTGGGTTTTCTATTTTTTCTCCATCTTGTTATCTTCAATAAGGTATGGTTCATGCTTCATGGTTTCTCTTGTAATGGCACATGTCTCTCATGGATAGAGTTCATCTTTGATCTTAGTATATGAGGCTATATATTGGTATATCTCTTTAAAGTCATTCAATATGTTATGGAGGCTATGGTGATGGTTTTCTTGGCATATATCTTGATGTGATATTGATATAGATCTTGATGATTATCTTGGATGTTGTTGGCATAGATCTTGGTGTTTATCTTGATTGTTGTATAAGTGTAGCATTGAATCAGAAGTTGACATGTAAGTATTATATATTGTGAGTTATTTATTTGATCAACCTAAATGTTTTCCTTGAAAACTAGTTTTACAAGTGTTTATCATTGTGTCTTTGACCTAAGTGGAGTTGGATTGTTAATGACAACCTTTGACAGTGTTGTAAGTGATTATTTGCTTGATATTTGTTTGATTTGTTGACTTGATTTGAGTAGAGTGAAAAATCCTTGTGTCTAAGAGTTTCTGATATTGATTGAGTTTGACATAGTTGGTTAAGTCTTTTATCTTGTTGGTTGAGGTTATTTGGTTGAAGTATATCATGTTTAACTGTCAAGTATTCCTTGACTTTGATTGAGGTTGGTTGTGGTGTCATTGAGTTGAGTGTGTTTGGAAAAAGTTTGGTTGACAGTATGTGAAGTCTCTTGGTTGCTCAAATGTGTCTTTTACTTGATGAACTAGGCCAAGTAAGAAGGGTTGGTTGACTGTCAGAGCACTTGATTAGGTTAACACAAATATATGATTGATTTGGCACAGGTACACAAGCATCTTGGTACAGTTGAGAAAGATTGGCACAAGTTTCCTTATGTGCAGTTGGTTTGACTCAGATTGGATGAGTTGTATGAGTAGTTTGTTTGACCCAGGTGGACTAAGTTTGGTGTGCAGACTCAGATTGACTGAGTTGGTTGATGTGAGAAACAGATTGATTGGTACAAGTTAATTGTACATGCTGATGAGTATTGTGATATAGTGGACAGTGATCGGTTGATGAGTAGTGATCAAATAACGAGCAGTGGTTGGTAGTGGCAGTGGTTGTGCAGTGTGGTACAGGTTGTGTAGTGTAGCACAAGTGTTGATTAATAGGTCCGCAGGATCAATGTGGTTGTGGTTCAGCAGTTTTTATCTTCATATCAAAGTGGCAGGACAAGGCAAGGAAAGGAGGTTGTATCCTCCTTTCGTTTGAATCCAGAAAACTAGGGAGTGGCAACTTCCTTCAGGTCGTAGCCTGTAAATCAGGGGGTCGTAGCCTCCTTCCAGTTGAAGCTGGAAAATTGAAGTCTTTGTAATATGGGGGTTGCCTCCTTCCAGTTATTTCTGGAAAACTATTTTAAAAGGCTTCCGTGGTATTCCCCCCAGGACTTGGGTTTCTACGTAAAAATCTTGTGTACTGTGTTGCTATGCTTTCTATGTGATGATGATGATATGATGATGATAACAATGCTGATGATGATATAACGATAATGTGATAATGCATAATATTGAATAAGTTGTTGATTATTAAAGTTGAAAAAGTAATAAAGACTACACACACAGATTCACCCCCCCTCTTTGTGTTCCTGGTGTGTCCAACAGTTTTCCCTAACTAGGTCAAAGGCTAACACAACCTAGGGCTTCTTAGCCTTTCCCTAGTTCTTTCAAATATTGAATCACCAATTCTTAAGAGAAATGTTAAACCTTGATTGCTTGGTGCCCAAAGGAATAAGACCTAGGTCTATTTTCCTCATCTTCACCATATCAATTTTACAAAATTCCTTTATATTATATTGGAAAAATACAAAAAAATCAAAAAATAAAAAAAACCCCCAAAATTTAATATTTTTCAAAAATTCCAAAAATATTTATTTTTTGTCGTTGTACTTGTTTAACATTGAGTTTACTTGCAAAATTCCGGAATAGTTACAGCTGTTATAGCTTTTTGAATTGTTTATATTATGCAAAAATCCATAAAAGGTGAAAAAACTCCATAAAAAGTTGTTTTGCAGCTCAAATAAGGCCTAATCTAGGGTGACGTCAGCCCTAGAGGAGGTGACATTAGCCTTTAGGGTTGGTTGCAGCTCTAGTTCAGAACTGGTTGAGGTGTTTTATAGGTCCCTTATTGACAATAGATCAAACCCTAAAAGTTGGCAAGGGTTCATACTTAATCTCCTAGCCTTGTTGGTTGAGCAAGTCATTCACTAATCTTTGCAGGATGCTACAGATATGAAGTGATTAACAGTCCTAAATTGCATCAGGTAGCTATCAATCCAAGTACGCCCTAGGGGGGAATAGACTCATCATTGATTGGTAAGTGATGACAGGTACTTAATGGGACATTTTCACGGTTTACTACAAGATTTTACACACGTTAATGGTGCTGGTTCATACTGTAGTAAACTGACACATATTAGTAGTCAAACAGTACCAAGTTACATTGCTCCAAATCCTTCCTAGTCATTGAGAATTTATTGAATATCTTGTTGACTCCATTAAGGCACTAGTTTAGTAACCTAGTAGGAAGGTCTTTTTAAAGATAGCATTGTCCTTGTTGTATGCTTTACAGAGCTATTTCTCTCCATATTTGGGAAACCTCTTGTGGCCAAAGGAGCAGCATTATAGCATATTTTGCCACATCATTGCAAAATGCTTATTTTTGGTTGATATTCACTCTTTTGGAGATTTCCTTGCCCCTCTATGGTTCAATCCCCTTGTCCCTTCTCAGCCAAAAGCTTCAAAAAACCCTTATTTCTTACACATAAGCGCCCTGGCTATTGTTAGCAGTGAGCACACACATACGCGCTCTACCAATGTACAACTTGCGTATGCACTGTTTTGAAGGTAAAAAATGATAATAAATCTTGAGAAATGTGAAAATAGTTTACATTTTTTCAATCTTCTCTTTCTTGTAGATAACTACCTAAACTTCCTTAACTGCCTCCCCAAAAAGTATAAAAGAAGCAAAGGAAATCATGAGGAGGAGAGAGCTTTAAGCATCCTTATGGTGATCTTGTGCATATTGAATCCATAAACCCTATTTCCAGGTCTGCAATCTAATCCCCCATATCTATAAATCTACATTTCCAATACTCTCCATGCATTATCTTGCCAAGAAACTGGAATCTTGTTTCTTTGGGATTTCCTTTGGAGCACAAAAGAGGTGTGTATGTGTGTGGCCCAAGCGAAGGAACTCAGTTTCCAGTTTAGAACAATTCCACAGCCGAGAACATGTGACATCTATCATGTATTCTGCTGTTTATTTAATATAAAGAATTGTCTTTCCTGTCCTATGAAGTGTTAAGTTCTTGTTCTTGATTATCTTGTCAATTTAGCACATTTCTTTGCAACTGAATTATATATTTGCAGTTTTCTAATTGTATCTTTGTTTGTGTTGATGATTGCAGGTCATTGAAGATACATTTGGATCAGAATTCGAAAGAGGGATCTTCTACAAACGTTGGACTAGAGGTAGGAACATTATCCCTTGTTTTTTGATTTCTATATAAACTGTAAATCTTTTTAAATTGCATCTTGAGGAAGGATTGTTTGAATTGTTTATAGGCGCCGTTTTGTAATGGATTTAACCTATAGCTATTAGGGGAATTCTCCTCGAAACAAGCAAGCCTAAAGAGAGAGTAGAGTGCATTATGGTGACATTGGGTGCATCTCCTGAAAAGTTGACTTAATTGAAAAGGTACTAATGTGTGCAGTAACAGGAGGGAACATTAGGGTTCTAAAGGGATTAGTAGTAGGGTAAGAGGAGTTTTGAAAGCTAAGGTTTAACTATCATGTAAACATCCATTTTTCTCTGTCTCTATTTTTCGTTTATTTTTTTCTGTCTTTGTCTTCTTTATAGCTTTCAATAAGAGTTTGCAATGTTGTATCATGGCTCTTAATCTAGGTAAGGATTTTAAGCAAGGTTTAATTTTCCTTGTTACATGTGCCAAGTGTTGTTTCAGCCTATGTATACCTCCCCACTCTATTTCTTTCTTACAGTAGATGCATAACATTTTACACCCAACCACTTGGCAATGGTGTCATGCAGGGTCTCCTTTCTCTATGGGAACCATGGCAAAATAGGTTTTAGGTTATCTTTTAAGGTCATTGTTTTCCTTTTTTTTGGGTATTTTTGGTTGGGTTGTGCATTGGTATGGAACTAACCAGTTTAGACAGTTGGCCAGTTCCATACGAAACTGGTGAAATTTGGTTTGGGGGAGTGGTTCCAATAGGAAAGGCCCCAAACCACTCCTATTGGTTTGGTTCCCCAAACTGGTTCAATAGGTTTCATTCCAATAACATTCCTTGAAATAAGTAAATTGTTGTTTTATTTTTCTCAAGTGTCCTTTGTAGGGCCATAACACACTTTCTCTTCCATTAAAGTTTGAGAAAGTTACCTTATTAGTCTTCTTGCTTGTATAGTAGCTTGGTGGGGCTTGTGTTTATTTTCATCACTAATAGACTTGTTATGTGTTACGCTGCACCTGTAGCCAACGCACCTTCATATATGCCCCAAGCAGAGAGAGGCCATTTTTTCGACCAAGATGGGTGTTATTTAACGGTGGTGGTCATGGTCGAGCCCCTTAGTCCTTCCATTAGGAGTACTATGGCTTAATGGCATTGTTGACTGCCCTTTGTTGGGGTTTTTATCCCTGGGGTTGGTGTCTGGGGCTCCTAGGGGTTGATCACTAGGTCACATGACCCCACACCTTGCTTGCTTGCTCTAGTGGCCTTTGCTTCAACTACGAGACCTTGGTCTCCCTTCACAACCACCTCAGACACCCTCCTGGCCCTTCAGCTAGCTGGAACTCCCTCTCCCTGAGCTCTTTCCTTAGAGAACGTCATCATTCCTCCTAGGCCATAATGCTACTTTGAGGAGGGAGTTGAGGGATTTTACAACATTCTCGAGGTTAGATGGGATATAACTCCTTCCCTCCAACTCACTACAACAATTCGTTCGGAGTGATTCGCTTATTTTAGCAGTTTTTGGCATCTAGGAGAAAAATACCCTAGGTAGCCTAGTATAAGCCTACTTTAGGCAATTTTTATATTATTTTTATGTTATAATTTTAAGTTGACATTTTGTAATTTCTAATTGACATTTTAAGGGATGTAGGCATGGATATTTTTGTAAAGTGAGTGTGAGAGGCTATAAATAAACCTTGCCTCACTTCTTTTTACCATTAGACAAGTGGGATAAAATAATATGCACATATTCTACCCAACTAGGGCTCTTTGAAGTGAGGTGCCTCCTCTTGAGGAAGATGTTTTCTAGGTTTTGATGGCAAATTCTTGAAGTTTCTTTGGTTCAATGCTCTTGCAAAGGTGATGCTGTGATTTGTTGTTTAAACACGTGCAGAAGGAGGTATCCAGGGCTTTTCTTGATTGCTCTTTGTTAATTGTTGATGAATGATGTATGTTTATGGATTGAATGGTAGCTTTTATCACACGATATGTAGCTACCCACTAAAGGTATCCCATACGGGACGGTAGAGGTGAGGTAGCTAACCGGTGACACTGTAAGGGCCTTGTCCACTACAGAAGAAGGGTAGTTGTCATATTGGACGGGCTTTTGTCGCTTTAGATCACTTCAGAAAATGATCAAGGGGGAGACTCTACTAGCCCAAGAGGGCTAGCGTACCTACTCAAGACACTCCTAGGGGTATGCAACGAATGAAAGAGGAGAGACAATGAGTGAGGCAATCTAGATCTATGGAAATGATGTGGTATAGTGGTTAGGACAGTGTTGGGGAGGCTTAGCATACAAAAAAATGACCCAACTTGATAGGAAATATACCAAAAATAGTTTAGGAACGTAGATCTAGAGAGATCTAGCAACAAATAAGGAAATCCTAATGGGACTCACCTAAGGTGGATGCAAAAGTGAACAAAGTGGACCCAAGAAGATAGATCGGGATGCTTGAAGCATAGCTCGGTGATTTTGAGGTGGGTTCAAGCATACCCAACTGATAGATTTGAAATTTCGACCACCCACACAAAGGGGGTGCTCCACCTTGAGTGACCAATGTTAGATCCCGGGGCAAATAGAGTTTGATTTACATGAAATTTGAGATCTATGGCTTATTCAACAATCTCCAAGTGGGTCTTGATGGCCTCCATAAAAAACTCATTGGATCTCCAAGATCTACAAAACAAGGGTCTGTAAAAAGAGGGTTTTATGGTGACAATTGGATTAAGCCCAAGAAAAATAAAACAAATGCAAACGTATCTGGAAATACTTGCTACTAGCCTTGTATGACGATAATCTTGCCTCTCCCATCAATTATAAGCATTTTCTATGCCTCTCTCCAAGTGAAATCGCTAATCCCTCCAAGTGTTGATTAAGTTGTCATTGATGCCAACAGTGTCTAGTCATTGATGCCAGCTATTGAGTCTTTGGTGCCCCTTGTGGAGCCCCTGAGGGTTAGTGTTTAGTTTGTGGTTGTTTGTGTAAGAGGAGCCCTTTTGACCTTGTCTAAGCCCAAGCTTGAAGTCCTTGGAACAATGGAAAAATCCCTGGTTACCCATTGGCTTGGTCAAGTTCCCCTAAGTTGTATCTTGGTCCCATTTGAGTCCATTGTCGAGTTCCTTGATCTTAGTTGATTTTTGGTTACTGGTATTTGTGTTGTTTGTTATGCTTGTACTTGTTTTGGTCTCTTGATTGGTTGTTGGATGGATGGTGTGGCTAATGTGTGTAAGTCCCTTGATGTGTTGATGTTGGAGCCCATTGCTTAGATTGGATGGTTTTGAGGTTGTTGAGTTCTTGTGAGGTCATTGAGTCAAGAAGATTAAATCTTGATCCTCTTGCATGTGGAAACTTGGGTCTTGGAAGTTGGAACCCACTCTTATGGTGGTATGTTGGAACCCATTCTTATGGGGTCCTTGGTGTCCTTGGAAGTTTGGGTCTTGAACCCACACATATGGTGGTTTGATGGCCCTTGGACGTTATATGGTCATTGGCATGTTGTAGCCTTGTGATCATGCGTATGAAGCCCATAAGGTGTTGCAAACTAGTGGTGAGGTCTTTGTACCCCTGTTTTGGGGTGTTGGTACTCTTATTGTGATGGAGATATATCGTGGAACCATTGGATATGTTTTTAATGATATGGAGACCTTGAATATGATGATTATTCTTGAAAGTCTCTGTTCCCACTTGATTGGTAGTGTTGGGGTCCTTAATACCCTTGATATGATGAGTATATGGTGGAGTCCTCGTTGATGTGAAGTCTGTGGATGTGAATACCATCGAATACCTCATGCCTTTGATGATGTCCATTGAAGCCCTTGACCTTGGAACTTATGCATAAGGTAACATGGCCTTTGGCACCTTTATGTGTGGAATCTTTGAATTCCTGAACACATTGAAGAATTTAAGGGTATTAGACCAAGAATTTGCAAATAAACCCATCATAGGGAGATAGTCCTTGTCAAGTCATTTCCGTTGATATGTGGACCATCTTCTAACTCCTTACGGTTGAAGAGATATGAATTTTTGAAGTTGGTGTACCCCACCTTTTTGGGCCAGCCGACCAAAAAAAAGAGAATTTAATTATTTGTAATTTTGAATTGCATGTAGGCCCAGTTTGAGGTACTAATTTTCCTCCATGACCTATATAAATAGAATATCAAACATTTCATTTGTTCATCAATCAAGTCTCTCTTTGGTATTTCACAACTCTTGGAGAAAGGTGCGAAACTTTGTGGAGAAGAAATTTTTGGGCATCTTTGAGGATTGAAGAGATTCACTAAAATTGACATAACTTTCTCATACGAAATCAAAATTACAAAATTCTTAGCTCGTTGGAAATCTTGTTGCGAAGGTTATGTCATGACATGATATCGAGTTTATTTTGGTTTGTATATTGTTTCTTCATCTTGTGATCTTCAAAAAGGTATGGTTCATTCTTCTAGGATTTTCTTGTGATGGCATGCCTCTCATGGATAGAGTTCATCTTTGATCTTAGTATGTGAGCCTATATATTGGTATATATATTTGAAGTCATTGAATATGTTATGGAGGCTATGGTGATGGTTATCTTGGAATATATCTTGATGTGATCTTGATATAGATCTTGATGATTATCTTGGATATTGTTGGCATAGATTTTGGTGTTTATCTTGATTGTTGTAGTGTAGTATTGAATGGAAAGTTGACATGTAAGTAATAGATCTTGTGAGTGATTTCTTTGATCAAACTAAGTGTTTTCTTTGATCAACCTAACTGTTTTCTTTGAAAACTAGTTTGACAAGTGTTGATCATTGTGTCTTTGATCTAAGTGGAGCTGGATTGTTATTGATTGTTAATGTCAACCTTTGACAGTATTGTAAGTGACTATTTGCTTGATATTTGTTTGATTTGTTGACTTGATTTGAGTGGAGTGAAAAATCCTTTTGTGTTTAAGAGTTTATGAGATTGACTGAGTTTGACATATTTGGTTAAGTCTTTTATCTTCTTGGTTGAGGTATATCATGTTTAACTGTCAAGTATTCCTTGACTGTGATTGAGGTTGGTTGTGGTGTCATTGAGTTGAGTGT
>LPNX010612541.1:318532-333699 GCA_001517045.1 Pseudotsuga menziesii
CTTGGTTTTTCTAATGTGTCTCTTACTTGATGAAGTAGGCCAAGTAAGAAGGGTTGGTTGACTATCAGAGCACTTAACAGAAGTCTATGATTGATTTGGCACAGCTACACAAGCAACTTGGTATAGGTTGGTTCAATTGAGCAGGATTGGCACAAGTTGCCTTATGTGCAGTTGGTCTGACTCAGATTGGCTAAGTTGTATTCATAGTTGGTTTGACTCAGGTGGACTAAGTTTGGTGTGCAGTTGGTTAGACTTAGATTGACTGAGTTGGTTGATGTGAGCAACAAATTAATTGGTACAACTTGATTGGACATGTTGATTGTACAGGTTGATCAGCAATGTGATATTGTGGAGAGTGATTAGTTGATGAGTAGTGATCAGATGATGAGCAGTGGTTAGTAGTGGCAGTGGTTTGTGCAGTGTGGTACAAATTGTGCAGTGTAGTACAGGTGTTGATGAGCAGGTCCGCAAGATCAATGCGATCGTGGTTCAGCAGTTTCTATCTTCATATCAGGGTGGCAAGACAGGTTAAGGAAAGGGGGTTGTACCCTCCTTCCGGTTGTAGCCAGAGAACTAGGGAATTGGAGCTTCCTTCAGGTTGTAGCCTGCAAATCAAGGGGTTATAGCCTCCTTCCAATTCTAGCTGGAGAATTGAAGTCATTGTAATAAGGGGGTTGTTGCCTCCTAGTTGTTGCTGGAAAACTATTATTATAAGGCTTCCGTGGTTTTTCCCCCAGGACTTGGGTTTCCATGTAAAAATCTTGTGTACTGTGTTTTTCTATGCTTCTTATGTGATGATGATATGTATAATGATAATAGCGTACTCTGCATAATATTGAATGAGCTGCTGATGATTGTTAACGTTGAAAAAGTAACAAAAGCTATACACACTGTTCACTTGCCCCCCTCTCAGTGTGCTCGGTGTGTCCAATACCAAGATGCCAAGCGCTCCCTCCTCCTGCAAAAGAGATCTTCAATGGTTAGAGTAGGAGGAGCAACAACATGCATAGGGGGTAAGGGAGGAGCAACAAGACTAGGTGGTAGAGGACTTCAACATCGTAGAGGGTAATGTGACACCAACAACATCACCTTCTACATAAATTGATACAGCTACACCTATCAATTAGCGTCAGATGGACATGTTGAGGGCTTCTTATCGTAAACAAGCCATGGCATTTTCCCTTAAAAGGGAGAGAGGGACTTGATATTGGATAGCTAGTTGCTAGATTTGTAATTGTAGATGACTCATGATGATGACATACATTTATATATTTGCTGTCATTTTATATTGGTTGTCCACTTTTGCGTCCATGATTAAACAATTATCAAGGTTCAGGATTCAATACTGACTTTGATGTATCATTTTTTATTTGGCATCCACTACATCATACATATCAATGTCTTCGTCATATTTATGTGCCATTGTGTTTATTTGATGTTTTTTTTTGGTTTATAGGTTAAAAAAATTGAAAAAATAAATTTATTTTGTATTGTTAATGCTTGCCGTAGTTTGTTGATATTTTCCAATTATTTCATTGTTGTTGCTGATAAGTTACATTCTGGACCCTTGCCAATTTTTTACTGATGCTGATTTTGTCAATATTGATTAGGACAAATAAGATTTGAACCCGAAACCATAGGGGACATGTATAAATAAAATGGTTGAAAAGATTGACATTGTCTGTTGTTAGCATCATGCTTGTGGAAGAAAGCTTTCAGATCTCAATGTCTTTCTCTTTACTGGACTTAATCTTAAGATGGTCCAAAGTGTTAGAAAGTGGCAACAAGGAAGGTCTTCTAGCATTGCATGTGTCCTTGCATGCTAGGAAGATATTAAACATGAAGCCAAATGTATTTAATGTGATTTTCCTAAGTTTAGACTCAGGAAAATACATTAATTATTCTAATTTGATTTTGTCTTAATGGAATCACTTTTACAAAGTGAAAAATGAAATAATTTAAGTGTTGGCTAATCTAATCTTGGTCATTGATCTCACCAGAGGATCACATCCATTGATCCATAGTGAGGGTTAGGGTTTTCGCTTAACCATTGAATTAAAAGGAGATTTGGTGGAGATGACACATATACAGGAGAGATATAGATAGAGAGAGAAGTCAGAAGGAGAATTTTGCTGATAAGACGGTTGGACACTCACCCAGAGGATTCACCAGGTTATCAGGCTAAGCAGCGGATTGTATAGATCATGCAGAGGGCAGATTGTACACAGCAAAGCAGGGGTCGTACAATTGCCATACGAATTCCCTATAGCCGAGGTAAGAACCGTACGGATTCCGTACAACTGATGCAGTAGGGCCGTATTGCTAACGCAGGGGCCGTACTGCTGCGCAAGGTGGCCATACCTTGTTGCTAGGTTTTCTCAGGGATTTAGCAGAGGTTCTATTTCGTCAGGTTGGGTGAATTTATCTGTTGGTTGTAATTGTTTCATATCTTAATAAAAATTTCATATCTAACTGCTGCATTGGTTTTCCCATCTTGGGTTTTATCCAGGGGTTTCCATACCCAAAACATTGTGCTTATATTTATGTGATGTTGTGGATGTTTCTCAATATTTACTTTTCGTTGCAATACTAGTAAAATAAATTCATGTGTGGTTTTCATAAACAATTAAATATATTGTTTAGCCCTAGTTTGAATTTTAAAAGAAACTTTACATTGTATCAATGCTCAGTTGAGCTAAATCTGAGAAACCGCAACAATATTGATAGATCAAGGGAAGATCTATTGAAGACACAAAACTAGAGGTTAGATCTAGGGTTTGACAGGTACACTTCACTATGGTCGTTCATTTGAAAGTTGAGGACGGACTCCAAGGGGCTCAGAACTTTCCTACTTGGAAAGAAAGGATCACAAGGACCAGGATGTCAGTGATGTAGAGGAGCACATTGACTCCACGAAGGTTGCGCGCATAGATTTGATAGATTTGGTAACTTGGAAGAAGTTAGACTCCAGAGCTATGTTGATCATCTTGGATGGGGTGAAAGACCACATAGTCCCTCACCTTTCCGAGAAGAAGACCGCATTGGAAATGTGGAAAGCTTTGGAAGGACTTTACCAGAGCAAGAACAAAAATTGAAAGATGGTGCTGCAAGAGAGGATGTGCAGTACTAGGATGGCCAAGGGTGAAGGAGTGGTGCCTTATCTCACAAGACTCACACAGATCAGAGACGAGCTTGGAGCTGTTGGTTCCAAGACTGAGGATGAGGGGCTAGTTCGGTAGCCCTCAATGGCTTTTCTAAGCCATGGGACACCTTTGTCAAAGATGTTGTGGCTAGGGAGAAGCTCCCTGATTGGCAGAGATTGTGGGATGACTTTGTGCAGGAGGAGACTCGCATGGGTCAAGGTTTAGGTTCATCCACTAGTGCCCCACAGATTGTGGATGAAGAGGCTCTAGCTCTAGCAGGGAAGAGCAAGGGTAAGGCAAAGAAAAAGAAAGGTTGTAAGAAGAACCTTGACATGTCCAAGGTCAAGTGTTTTATTTGCCACAAGCAAGGACAGTTTTCCTCATAGTGCCCAGACAAGAAGAAGAAGAACAATACCCAGATGGCAGGATCTACAGAGCTGGATGAGTTCACCAAAAACTTCAATGAGGATTTTTGCTTGATAGCTTGCATGGCAAGCACCACGGGCAACAACGTTTGGTACATAGACAATGGAGCATTTTGTCATATGACATGATAGAAGAGATTCTTCAAGAGCTTGCAGGAGGGTGGCTTAAATCTCCACATTGAGCTGGGTGGTGATGCGCAACATTAGGCGCAAGGAGTTGGCACTGTTTCATTTCAGAGGGAGTCTGGCAAACCCCTTAGTTTTGCTGACGTATTGTATGTTCCGCGGTTGACTAAAAACCTCATATCAGTTTCCACCTTAGAGGACAAGGGATTTCAGGTGAAGTTCTGAGACCATAAGTTTTATATCAGGCCCCAGGGGTCAGATAGGAGTTTGGATCGGGTGATTGGGATATGAAACGGGAAGATGTATAGACTATGTTGTCCGCCGAAAGCGCACCGTCAACATAAATCTTTTGGACTGCTGTTTCCCAAGCGGGAAAGGTGTGACCTTGGGGGCAAGTAGAGAGCCAGGTGCTGTCACCTAATCCCGGCTCCTCCGTTTAGGCTAACTCCTAACGAAGCCAAGGGGGTGGTCCCTATTAGAAGAAAATCTATGGTTTTTAGTCTACGAAAGAAAAGACTAAATCTAGGAGTTAATATGAAATGGGTGAAATTAAAGGTTACCAATTACTGCAAACAAGATTTAACCTTAGCAACACTTTTAACTCAAATCAGATACACAATATTCAATGACACATTGCGTGATTCACTTATGCAAAAAAAAACAGAATAGACCAGTGCCAAAATGAAAAGAGTGCTTGCAAATGTGGGTTGCTAGTGTAGTCTCAGTGAAAGTATTGCAGTGTCTCGGTTGGTAATTTTTATTATTATTAAATGAGTAATTAAGGGCATGGGTTAATTGTGGGTTTGGCCCAACAAGTCAAGTCCCTTCAAACTGAGTGCTAAAGCGGTAATACCAAGTGTCCAATGGGGTGAGGATGAACCTGCTTGGAGTAGCCCCCTGACTCTGTAGTGATGGGGTGAGGATGAACCTACTTGGAGTAGCCCCCTGACTCTGTAGTGATTACCCTTTGCAACCTCTCGATTTCTCGAGAAAATGACTTGTGTGGATTTTCCTATTAAATCTAGTAACTTGTATCCCTTTTTGATACAGCCAACTGGTCAGACAAGCTGCAGCAGTGTAGAGCATATGGGGAAGGAGTCTTGGTGTATTTTATTAGAGATGTAACAATAAGTTGCAATTTTTATTAACAAACCATGCTCTCCGACAGAGAGTGCTCTTGATCCACCTTATGGTGAGATTCAAGAGTCTTCTTTAATCTATTATGCTAGTGCAATGCAGAATGCTCTCCGATAGAGAGTGCTCTTGACTTGTCTTATGACAAGTTCAAGAGTCTTTAGGTTCTTTTTATGCAATAAGTTAGGAAACAAGAGAAATAAAATACTTATTAAATCAAGAAATATGTTGGCCAAACTTATGCGTCACTTTTCTGATCAACCTCCACTAATCGACAAGGCCTTTGGGTGGAGGTGAGAGCATAATTCGTGGCAACGAAGAATGGTCTTATCTCTAAGTTACTTTTGCAAAAAGTAAAACAATGAATTAAAAAAAAAATGTGAAACAAGTATACACCCTGCACTAAAAAGTGAGTGTGTGAAGTGGTGGGGTTAGAAAAAACAATCTCACAAAAAATGACGGAAGACGCAAATCCCTCCAGGGGGGATGGGATGTGGGTGCTAGTTACCCCACTGTTCTCGTTTAATTTTTTTACAATTTTTATGACGAAGATGGAGTGCTTCTTAGTCCAATAAAGTTGGATCTAAGAGCTTACAATGGTGCATCAAGAAACTATATCAAAGTGGATATCCACCAGCTTGTTCTGAGGCCTCTTTGATAATCTTGGTCACTCCAAAACTTCACTTTTATGTGCAGCCCTGCTAAAAACCAGCGAGCTAACAATGTTATAAAATGATGGGAAAGACAATGCAAAAATTTAAAAAATTTGAAAAATTTTGTACTTAGATCTAGCTTTAGATATAATCGAAGTAAGTACAAATTTCTAGCTTTAGATCTAACCGAATGATGAAGTTCTTTTGAAAACAAATTAGATCTGAATGCTTAAAGAGTACTAGATCGAAATACTAAGCAAGAAAGAGCAGATCTATTTCTTAAGCATAATTAACAAGTAACCGGAAGAAGGAGAAATTTTGAGTTTGAAAGAGGAAGAAGAGAAAGCTTTGATCAAGCTTGAATCCTTCTGAGATTCGAAGGCATGTCATTCATGGGCACAAGAACATGTAGACTCCTCAAGGTTTGAAGAAGAGGGTGATGCAACTGAGCTCTTCCCCTTACTCCAACGTCGTAACCTGCAAAAAACCTGTTCACACTTGCACAAAAAGGATCAAATCTAGTATATTTAACAAATGGAAANATGTATTTAATAAAACCCTCCAAGCTAGATCGATCACCAATTTAGTCCAAGCATAAACAAACTAGAACAATATTACCTCAATGAGCATACACCATTCACCATGAACATCAACACCAATGGACCTCCAAAGTTTCAATATTATTCAGATAAACAACAATAGTACATGAGCAGAGGTTCCTTGCTTCCGTCTAGAATGAGGAAGAAGGCCTCGTATTTATACAAAAACCAAGCCCCAGGGGGGAATTTATGAACTAAGGATCAAGCCGGAGTTAAGTGAGCTTGAGTTGAGTTTGAACTGAGAAGAAACTTCCAACACACCAATCAATCACCCCAAAAGCCACCCACCAAGATCTTATCGGCTTCCTTCATCATGCGTGAGCTCCAAGGTAGGTGAGGAGGTGGGTGAGGTCACCACAATCCTCACGCGATTGTACGGCTCCTCTCACATGGTTGACATCACCAAAATAAATCGAAACCATTCACATGTATTGGATTTATATGCCATGGTTTATTTCATATCTTATGAGTGTGGATGGGTCCCTACCATCCCACTCATCACCAATCACCACACAAGCGTGAGTCCTCACGTCATCCACTTCATTTTGAAATAAGTTGTAACATCATGCTATGCCATACCTCTTACTATACCATGGTTTTAAATTAATAATATTCTTAAATTGGAGGGGGTCCACCAATCCTACTCACATGCTAGTGTGACCATGACCTTGGGTAAGTGTGAGTCCCATGCCATGTTGACGTCACACTCATGAAATAATTCGAACTCACTTCCTTTATCTAAAGTTTTTACTCACTCTATGCTAAAGAGAGTCATATGACTATTTGGACCATATGCCAAGTCATCCCCACCATTAAAAAATTAATTGACTTTAAATTTGACTTTTTTAATATTCGGACTTTAGTGCATTTTGTTCGAATTTAGCATTAAAATGCCACTCTAGTGCTCTATTAGCCGAATGATGACTTTCAGGATGCTTCAGCTGGCCAAAACATAGTGAAAGTGGCCCCTCAGGTAAAGATGCTGCTTCAGGCTTGAAAATGAGCCCAATCACGCCAAGAACAGATTCCAGATCATTCTTTTTGTACATTTTGAATTTTTCGATTTAATCCATTAAAAATGGCTTAAAAATGAAAAAAAATATTTTTCTCAGAATCCAACGAAACTCTAGGGGGAGCTAGTACATGTTCATATGACTCAATCGGAATGCCTAGCATGTTGAAAAACACTGACATGAAGGCTCTAACAACCTCCTAAGGCTGAAACACCAAGACAGCTACCCCAGCTTTGGAGGTGTGAGTGAAAAACTAAGAAATTATTAGTTGTTTGTTCAACAACCAATAATAACCAAGGGAAAACAATCTAGGCTAATCGGCTTAATGCTTAAGTCTGGGAAGCCGAGCCTTTTATAAAAAATTAAATGCTAGGACATTTTTTACAATTTCCCCAAGGGGGTATGAACATGTATTTACAAAAAAATTTGAACAGACTCCCAAAAAAAGGCTGGCGGACTTCTGAATTTTGATCATGAGCAAGTGTACTTGTTCAATACTTTGGCGGCTCACCGAAAATCCACTAAGTGAAAAATTAGTGGATAACAAACTACACTTTGAGTTTGTAAAAGCTCTAGTCAATAGCAACAACAGTCAGGGTGATCTGTGGCATAGGAGGATGGAACACTTACACCATGGAGTACTAAGGCATTTGAGATAGGTAGTCATTGGAGTTCCTCAGGTATAGGAGGAAAAGCATAACAATTGCAAGGGTTGTGCAATGGGGAGGAACAGTTGTGCAATGGGGAGGAACATCAGAAAGCCTTTCCCACAGAGTGAGCACAAGTCTAAAGGGATCTTGCACTTAGTGAATTCAGATGTTTGCAGACCTATGAGTGTCCAATCCTTCAATGGCTACAGTTACTGCATCACTTTCGTTGTCGATTATTCCAAGAAGACTTGGATCTATTTCCTGAAGGCCAAGTTAAAGGTCTTTGAGTGGTTTTGGGAGTTCAAGACTCTCGTAGAAAACCAGATAGAAGGAAGATTCGAGTATTGAGGATGGACAACGGGGGTGAGTATACCTCCAATGAGCTCTTGGAGTATTGCTCATCAGAGGAGATCAAGAAGGAGCGCACAGTGCCTCATACCCCGCAGAAGAATGGACTGGCAGAGAGAAGGAACAAGACAATGGTAGGAGCATTTAAGGCCATGCTATTTGATTAGGGATTACCACTATTCCTTTGGGCCAAGGCATACAAGACAACAGTATACATTCATAATAGGTGTCCCCACACAACTTTGGGGAGGATTACACCCGAGGAGGTCTTCACATGCACTAGACCAGATGTGAGTCACTTGCGCATGTTTGGGAGTGTCTGCTATTGTCACATTCATGCTGACACTAGGAAGAAGTTGGACCCTTCTGGAGAGAAGGGGTTACTTGTTGGTTACAACGAGACTTCGAAGGCATACAGAGTTTATATTCCTGCTCACAAGAGGATCATTGTGAGCAGGGATGTCCAATTTGATGAGGACAGAGCCTTGTGAAGATCTATGGACTTAGAATCACAGGAGCAACCAACACATGACTCGGGGGTCAAGTTGGAGGAGCCACAGGTACATGTACAGGTACATAAACAAAGCACAAGTTTTGGTAGTTAGAGGGAGTCAGGTGGAAAAGATCCTTATGTCATTGACTTGGAGGATGAGTCGCAACAGGAGACAGATATCCAGCATCCGCGTTAGGTAGACACCAGGCCAAGGCCTAAGTGGTTTAGGTCCACAGTTTAGGATTCCAGGCAGGTGAATCCTCTACAGAGCTGCATGAGGCGGAGCAAACCACTAGAGAGACTTAGCTATATGGCACTGATGATGGAGTTGATTAGCTTCGAACCTTCCAGTTTTGAGGAGGTTGCACAACATGATGTGTGGCAGGAGGCCATGATTAAGGAGTATGACTCAATCATGAAAAATCAGGTATGGGAGGTTGTGCTAAGGCTAGAAGGTAAAAAGGTGGTGGGATCCAAATGGATCTACAAGGTGAAGCATGAAGAAGATGGAAGCATGGAGAAGTACAAGGCGCGCTTCGTGGCAAAGGGGTTTTCATAGAAGGAGGGTATTGACTATGTGAGACCTTCGCCCCTGTTGCTAGGTATTCTTCTATTCTGACCATTATCTCGTTAGCAGCAGAGATGGGTTGGCGTGTCCATCATATGGACGTCAACACTGTCTTCCTCAACGAATTTATAGAGGAGGATGTATTCATTGAGCAGCTAGAGGGGTTTGATGCAAAGAACAGAGAAACGAATGTATGCAGGTTGTAGAGAGCTCTTTATGGGCTCAAGCAGGCACCTTGAGCATGGTACTCGATGATAAACAACTATCTATGGGAGATGGCATTCCAGCGGAGTGAGGCAGACCACAACCTGTACTTTTTGTCAGGTGAGGTGCCTCTCATACTAGTATTATATGTAGATGATCTTTGTCTTACAGGAGATGAGAGGCTAATTGACGATTGCAAGTCCAACCTTGCACTTGAGTTTGAGATGAAAGACCTTCGGTTGATGCACTACTTCCTAGGCTTGGAGGTTTGGCAGAGAGACGAGTGCTTCTTCATTTGATAGGGGAAGTATGCAGTGGAGATCTTGAAGAGATTCAGGATGGTGGATTACAAGCCTATGTCCATCCATACCTCTAATATCTAACTAGAGGAAGATTGATGCACCATGGTCAGACAGATTTGATCCTACCTTGTATCGCCAGCTTATCGGATTGCTCATGTATCTGGTCAAAACACGACCAGACATTAGATTTGTAGTCAACTCTTTGAGCCAGTTCATGGTGGACCCTCAAGGAGTGCATTGGACGACTGCGAAGCACGTGCTTCGCTACATCAGAGGTACAATGGAGTATGGGTTGGTTTATGAGCGCAGGGGGAGTGTACAGTTAGCAGTCTTCACAGATGCTGACTGGGCATGATGTGTAGAGGACTGGAAGAGCACTTCAGGTTGCTGCTTCAACATTGGATCATGGGTTGTCTCTTGGTTCACCAGGAAGTAGAAGTCAGTTGCATTAAGCTCGACAAAGGATAAATACATGGCAGCTAGTTTGGCTGCTTATAAGGGAATGTGGCTGAGGAAGTTGCTTTCAGGGTTGTTCGAGTGTGAGCTAGAGGCTACAATAGTTTATTGTGACAATCAAAGTGGCATTAGGCTATTTGAAAATCCAGTGTTCCATGACAGGAGCAAGCACATAGACATTTAGTACCACTTCCTGAGAGACTGAGCATAGAGAGGAACCATTCGGTTGGAGTACATTCAGACAGATGAGCAGGTGGTAGACATTTTCACCAAGGCACTTTGCAGACACAGTTTTGTGAAGTTTAGAGACAAGTTGGGGTTTCTATCGAATCTCTGCCTCGTTGAGAGGGAGTGTTAGAAAGTGGCAACAAGGAAGGTCTTCTAGCATTGCATGTGTCCTTGCATTCTAGGAAGACATTAAACAGGAAACTAAATGTATTTAATATGATTTTCCTAAGTTTAGACTTAGGAAAATACATTAATTATTCTAATTTGATTTTGACTTAATGGAATCACTTTTGAAAAGTGAAAAGTGAAATAATTTAAGTGATGGCTAATCTAATCTTGGCCATTGATCTCACCAGAGGATCATATCCATTGATCCATAGTGAGGGTTAGGGTTTTCACTTAGCCGTTGAGTTAAAAGGAGATTTGGTGAAGAGAACACATATAAAAAGAGAGATATAGACAGTGAGAGAAGTCAGAAGGAGAAGTTTGCTGAGAAGATGAAGGGACACTCACCCAGTGGATTCGCTGGGTTATCAAGCTAAGCAGCAGACCGTATATATCACGCAGAGGGCGGACCATACACATCAGAGCAGGGGTCGTACAACTGTCGTACAGATTCCGTACAACTGATGTCAGAACCGTACGAATTTCGTACCGCTGACGCAGGAGGGTCGTATTGCTGACGCAGGGGCTGTACAACCGCGTAGGGTGGCCGTACCTTGTTGCTGGGTTTGCTCTGTGATTTAGCAGAGGTTCCATTTCGCCAGGTTGGGTGAATTTATCTGCTGGTTGTAATTGTTCCATATCTTAATAAAAATTTCATATCTGACTGCTGCACCGGTTTTCCCATCTTGGGTTTTATCTAGGGGTTTCCATACCCAAAAAACTGTGTCTATATTTATGTGATGTTGTGGATGTTACTCAGTATTTACTTTCCGCTGCAATACTAGTAAAAGAAATTCATGTGTGGTTTTCAGTAACAATCAAACATACTGTTTAGTCCTAGTTTGAATTTAAAAGGAAACTTTACACAAAGTACCATGTAGTCAGTAAAAAAACACAATGCCAGAGATTTATCTACTATTATGGTAAGGGATTGGTTGGGTACATTGTAAAGAGAGGATGCATAAGTAAAAGGGGGCATTTTAGTACAATGGTCATATCATTATATGTCTAAAGAGAGGATGCATAAGTAAAAGGGGGCATTTTAGTACAATGGTCATATCAAATGGTATTAGACTAAAATGCCCCCTTTATACTTATGCATCCTCTCTTTAGACTAACTAAAATATGATTTTCCTAAGTTTAGACTTAGGAAAATACCCATCAAAGAAATTGTGTTGAACCTAAACGTAATAGTCAACCCTCCTGTCTAAATTAATCTTAAATAGATGTTGGTCAACAGTATAAGTGATGAATTATCAAGGGCCTTCCATGAAGAAAATCAAAGGAGCAATGATGGGCACAACCTTCTTTTCCATTCTGGCTCTTTTATCTTATGGTGATGGTCAGGATATTTATTCTGGGAAGGAGTTTCTTTTATAGCACAGAACCTATGGAATCATGCATGGGATGATATTATCTCATTTTGGAATTGCTTATGCATTTCGTAACAGATGCAGGTCTTTTTTGTGTTATCTCAATAAACCACAATTATTTTGTTGCTTCAAAAATAAACATAAATAGACATAAACAACACCATCCAAATCAGAAACTTAAGGTCAATTGCATGGTACCTTGATATGCACCACAGAACCATATTCCTCTCTTTCCTTGAATTACTTGAAATTCTTTTGATGCTTGTGCTGCAGCAGGTGTTGGAACTGGATGGCCAGTAGACCAGGTGGTAATGTTATTTTGAGGTGGATGTGGAGGGTTGAGAGTTACAAGGAAAGGTAGACCCGTATTACCTAAATTCTGCGACACCTTATCCAGTTAATTAGCAAGAGATTATGATCAAGCAAAGCTAGAACATTAGTTAGTTCATCAAATTCATTCTGTATGTACTGTGCATAAAGCATTCACATAATGGTTTTGTACATAAAAGAAATGCATGGACATTACTATCAGTATATGTGTGATAAGCTATAAGCTATAATACAAGTCCCAAATATTCTAGTTTTCTTCACATTGAAGCCATTTGGATTAGCAAGAAGTAATTACTAACTAGAGGTCAGTCCCACCATAAATGCAGGAATAATACTGTATGGTAATAAACTAACTAAAATTACCAAACAAAATGCCTTCAAAATATGCAAACTATTGAGTTAAATACCTGTAATGTGTTAAGCCAATAAGTCACACACACATGGTTCTCTCTGCTTCCTAAGAAGTTCCAAGCACTCCAGGCTGCTGAATTCTTGGGCATGAATTCTGTGTCACGATGAAGGTATATTTTACTGCCAAAGGATCAATTTCAGTAACCCTTCATAACTGGACAACAGAAAACATGAGCCTACATGAATGAGACTCTGTAAAAATAACCGTATCTGATCCTCATTAAGGGTAGTTTAAAAATGTATATATAACAATTGGATTATACTTGAAAATTAGATGGTTCGAATACAATATGTATAGAGAATTTATCCAGAAGAATTTGTCTCAGGTAAACAACTTAGAAACAAAGTATGGAATTGATGGTTTGCTTGAACTGATTTCATTGGTCACTTCAAAACACATTATTTGAAAAAAATATAACAAACACATGCAACTGGTGGTGCTTTTGAATGGATCAAAAGCACATGAATTTCTTCTGAGAGGAAAAAAGATAAACCAAAGTATGATTTTACGAAATAAATAAGGTTTGTTTAAAGTGTTTGCTTCTTTGACACTAATCCTGTTAGTTTACAGATCTGGTTGACTTTTTGGTGATAGTGTTTGTCTTTAGTTAGTCTAAGGGTCATATCATTATATTATTAGCTATTAGTATTAGATATTAAAATGCCTTTACACTAATAAATAGGGTTAAGACATGTAATGCATTCACTATGGGTTAGCTATGTCTTAACCCCATACCAGTTGGTTGCATGGGTGATTATCTCTCCCGTGAAACATGAAATTTATACATTTTCTATAGGTGGAATAATACAGCCAATTCTCTGTCTCCCTCTCTCTCTGGGTTAAGCTTAAGACATCTTAAGGGTTCAAGTTTAAGGTTTAGGTGATGAGTTAAGGATTCGGGCTTAGTGTTTAAGGTGAAATCACACGGGTTGAAATTCAGGGTTTTAAAATAAAAGATAAATGTTGAGGGTTTAGGGTTAAGACCCAAAGGTAGATTATGTTCAGGGTGCAGGGGTTTATGGCTGGTTACAGATCATTGCTAAAAAACTAACTTAGAAGAAAATAGATTATCACGGACATCTTTATTCTTGGGTCCATATTTAGGATTTAAGTGAATCTCTTGCTCAACTGAATCCATGCTATTGTGTTTTCAATAACCTGGATTGATAGCTTTACCACCTAAATTATAGGAGATTGATTAGTAATATTTTTCAAATGCCCCTTTGAGTAATTTGATTTTAGTCCCAGATTGAATCAAGGAAAATGATATGAACCTTGAGCTCACATAGATGGTATATCTTCAAACGCTAAATACTATTATGAATAATTTTGAAGCTTGTCCTTTCTACCACCACATGAATTTTCATATGTTGAATTTCTTAGTTCATTGTTTATCGTTTCAATGGTAGAGATAACACTTTATGGAACCTAAATTCATCAATTAGGTTCGCTACCACCCAGATCTGCACTCAAGATATTCGAAGTCCCAAAACCAAGTGCAACCCTAGATGCACTTAGGAAGGTTGTCCACTGTAACTGTTGTCACATACATAGTAGCTGGGCTACCGTGGTTCCTGAGCAGTCCTGAGGACATTTTTGAGCCAGTCCTTTACTTTGATTAATTACATGCCATGACTGAGCCTCATGTCCCAAATTTGATGACTGAGTTAGCCATTTTCATGACCTAGAGCAGAGTTATGACAATGCTCATGATGTGCAGCAGCCATAGTGTTTCGGTGCCTTTCAGATTGTTCATGTGCGCCCCTCCTTGGTCATTTTTAGTGGGTGCGCCCCCCTTTATTATTGAGTGGATCCACGTATTAGCTATTCGACTATCTTAGCCGTTGATTAGAGTGATTGTATCTTTTGATCTTGGCCCTTGATCTTTTTGGATCTAGGTTTTGTGTATCAGAGAGATCTATATATTGGGATGCTCTCTCATTGTAAAGGGGACTTTTGGCTCTTGGATTTTTAGAGATAATAAAAGTATTTTTGCACAAACTCTTGGAAGCTGTGTCGAATATTATTGTGTGGAGATAGGAAAGTCTTTTCTATTTGGTATTCTTGGCATTCTTTGCTATTGTGGGGAAGACTCCCATATCAGTCCTTCAAATCGATTTCAACTCGGGGGGTTTCTTTATTGCATCTTTCGGGATCAATTAGATTTTTCATGAGTTGCTCTGTAGATTTATGTTTCTAGCTCTAACCTGCGGGGAATCGCTCCCAAAATCGCGATTCCTCATCGATTCCTCCCGGGAGCGATTTTCGGAATCGTGATTCCTACCCAAAAAAACGCTCCTTGACATTTAGGAATCGCTAAGGGAATCGATTCGGAATCGACGCTCCCGGACCGATTCCTCAACAAAAAAAAAGGCTCCTGAAATCGCTCCCTGACCGATTCTGTGTGATGGAAAAAAATTTCTCATTTTTTTCTTTTTTTTGGAAAAAAAATTGTTTTTTGATGGTTGCCTAGGGTTTAATTAGTGTTTATAAACACTATTGGCCTCTATTTGGACTCATTCTATTCCTCATTTGCTTGTTTTCA
>LPNX010612541.1:341711-353238 GCA_001517045.1 Pseudotsuga menziesii
GCCCGGATGTCATGCATGCAAGTGGCCTGTGGCTCTAGTGGCCCTCTTCGACCCAATGGTGATATAATATTGATGCCCAAGATCTTCTATATATGGCATCTGTCTTCGGCTAAGTCCTTGATTGTCAATACCCGCTCGAACCTATAGGAATCACATAGGTTAGTGGGTTGGTCCTCAAATGCCTAAGCAGAAGAGGACATTACATATCCCAACATATTTTGGTCAGGGTGTTTGGTTCACACATTGAACCTTTTGATGCATGATATTGTTAAGATGAAGGACCCTAGTTACCGAGGGATTGGTTCCTTGTACAAGAGGGGTAAGAAAATGATAAAATTTATCACCAATCATAGCATGGCACACCGCATTTTTCGCAATCACTCTAGGTTGGAGCTATTGAAGATTGCAAAGACTAGATTTGGTAGCTACTACCTCACCTTCAAGAGGCTTTTGAAGGTAAGACTGGCATTGGTTAGTATGGTCTCAAGTGATTCATGGCAGGGATTGAAGGACAGAGTTGCAAGTGCATCTGATAGACATGCCTTTCAGGATGTGGAGGACACCGTTCTTGATGGTCATTTCTGGACACAGGTTAAATATGTTCTATAGTTCACCAAGCCCATTTATAATATGATTCGTTTTGCAGATACAGATCAACTGGTGATTGGAGAGGTGTATGAGAAAATGGATAGCATGCTTGGTCATATCAAAGACATTGTTGAGCAAAGAGATGCAATCTTGTATGACCATATTCATAAACATGTGGTCAAAAGGTGGGATAATTTGAATGTTCCACTCCATGCCCTTGCATATGTCCTTACCCCAAAATATTATTCTCCATCTTGGTTAGCCCAACCTGCACCTGGTGGTGGAGTTAGGAAAAGACCGCACACAGATCCAGAAGTGCAAAATGGGTATATTCTTGCATTAGACAAGTTGGTCCCTGATGAGGAGGAGTGTGTTCAAGTACATAGTGAATTGAGCCAATACATCAGTGAACATGGAGTCTTTGGTACCTTACATGCAACCAAAGATCGAGAGAGGTTGGTTCCTATCAGTTGGTGGAACATGTATGGCAGTGATGCCACATATTTGCATAAATTGGTGGTGAGGGTGCTTTCACAGGTTGTCAATAGTTCTTCTGTAGAGAGGTGTTGGAGCACCTACAGCTTCATCCATAACGTCAAGAGAAATAGTTTGAATAGAGAACGGGCCGAAAGTTTGGTTTATGTGCTCTACAACTTGAGGTTGTTGTCCCATTATTGTGAAGCGACCAAGAATGATAGAACTTTTTTGACTTGGGACAACAATCCAGAGGAGGCTAATGTGGAGGATGGAGCCATTGCATTAGAGCGCTTGGAGAATGAATTATTGGGTGATCATGAGAGTGATCCTCATCCGATTCATACATCAGAGATGCCACCCCCAACCACCAGCAGGTTTACAGATGCAGGAGTTTTTCCTTTAGCTTCACAATGTCCAACAATCCGTGGGGGCCATTCATCTTCTTCTCGTGTTCCACGATCACTTCCACCACCTCCTATTCCACCTAGAACACGAGAAAAAAAATTGGAAGTTTCTCATGGCAAGAGGAAAACTTAGTAGATAGTATCATAATACTTTGTATTTCATGTTTATTATGGCCTACTTTGAAGTTTGAAGTTTGAACTTTAAATTGTTGACTGCATCTTGATTCTTATCATCTTATGATCTTACAACTCTTTGGTATTGAATATGATATTATGATGCTTTGTTTCATTTCATAGTTGATGTTATTTGTTAGAGTCTAGACTGTTAGAGTTTGTTGATGGCAAATATTATATGTTGAAATTTGAAGATTGATGTTGTTGATGATTGATCATTTGATGACAATGCTACAAGTCATAGCTCCTAGATGATTGATGTTATATGTGACATGTGTATTAATGGTTATATCTATGTTTTCTATAGCTAATTTGGTATAATACATGTTTTTTAAAATATATATGCATCAAAATATATAAAATATATATATATTATATAAGAAACACTCCCAAATCGAAATCTTTTGAAAATTTCACTTTTCGCTCCCTGCTCCTGCTCCCCGCACCCAACAGCCTTGTTCTAGCTTATGGATAAATTATAACTTTCGGGTTGATTGGTTTTGCAGGAGAGGGGTGCATTGGTCACTTGGAGAGCGTAGTGATTTCACAAGGGAAGCAAAGAGGCCACTTACAACTGTCCGGATTGGGAAGATCACCACCACACTCGATGGCCACAAGCATTTCCAGGTATGTTTTGCATGTATCTTATTTTTCTAGGGTGTATTCCAACTGTCACAACAAAACCCTCATTTTTACAAAACCTAGTTTTCTAGATCTGATAGATCGCGTACTTATTTGATGACGACCATCAAAACCCGCTTAGGAATAATTAATTAAACCCTATATCTAAAGTTTGGCATTAATCTGACTCCATTTACCCTTGGATCTAGCATTAGTCTCCTTTAGGTGGACACCCTCCTTGGGCTTGAGGTCAATTCTTCAGATCTATCATTTGGGTATGCTTAAACTCACTCTAAATCAATAGATATATGATTCGGGCATCTAGATCTAGTCATTTCACCTCTCATTCTACTATCTTGGGTCCACTTCATCCTTATTTGCATAAATCCTAGGTGGATCTAACTTGGGTACCTTTCATTTTGATTAGATCTATCTAGATCTACAGTATTAAACTCTTTGTGGTACATTTCTCTTTGAGTTGGGAAATTTCCCATTACCTTAAGCCTTCCCAACTTGGCCTTAACTTCACCTACAACTTTCATCTTTCTAGATCTAGATCAACTTTCTCATCATTCACCTCTTGTATCCATTTGCTTTTACCCTTAGGGTGTCTTGAGTAGGTGTGCTATCCCTCATAGGCTAGTAGGGTCTCCCCCTTTATCATTCTTTGGATTGATATAAAGTGACAAGAGCCTATTCGATGCGACAACTACCTTTTATCTTGTAGTGAACAAGGCCTCTGTAGCGTCACCGGTTAGTTACCTCATCTCTACCGTCCCGGATAGGATATCTTTAGTGGGTAGCTACACTTTGTGTGATGACATCCTTTGGCCCCATTGCTGGGGAGGTAAAGGCCTGCCTCTGGTGTCTTCGAGTAGTTTACTTCATGTTTATGTTTTGAATCATACCGCATCCCGATTTAAACTCAGTGATTGCATTTTACTTTTGCTTAATTATTTCAGTCACTTATTTTTTTCTCGCTCCATTTATTTCCCCAATGAGTTATTCTTCGGTGAGTGGGATTATTCATTTCACGTGGCGACTCCACTGAGAAGCGAACCCATCCCATAAACCATAATGAACTCGGACGTATTTCTCCGATCCATTGAAGAATTAAATAAAACTATAACTACGCTTAAAGAGAAAAATGAGGAAAGGAATAGATGGACATCAAGTTCTTGGTATGAAGATGATATTGAGCATGATTATGTGTATGAGCCTAATTATCACGATCCTTATCATTCCCACCAATTTCCTCGTCCATTTAATGAAGTATCCCCAAGAAATTATATTGAGTTGATTAGCAAGCATCAAACCCAGCTAAGGCCTTGCAATCAGAGCAACCGGTTGAATGTTTCTCTTAATCTGATTAGACATTCAAATCAGATCCCAAGTAGAGAAGCCATAGTAGTTAGAACACAAGCTAAGCTTTCTCTTTTTGACTTCTCTGAAATAGATGGGGTGCCTTGTTCTATGCCAAAGTATTACATTAAAAGTTACCTCATTTTTATGGAAACAATATCACATCTATTGAAGATCATTTGCAAATTCTTTGGGATCATATGAAAGTTAGAGGTGCGGCTGATGAAGATGTTTACATGCGGGCCCTAGGTGAATCCTCAGATGGGGATGCCTGGTTATGGTTTGATCATTTAGCAGCAGGATCCATCACTAGTTATGATATATTTGCTAATTTACTAAAAGAGGAATGGGGTGAAAACATTGATGAATCTTTAGAGATTTAGTCAAGCAATGATTGTGATGTTGAGGATCATTTTGATGAAGATGATCAGGATAATCATGATGAAGTAACTAATGATTGTCCTTATCAATTCGATTTCTCTTCTCCTGAACTAATGGTGACTGTGCCTTTGATTAAGTTTATGAGTGAGTCGTTAATCAATAGAAATGTCACAGAGTATCTTAGGAATAACCACGATAGATCTCAAAATGAAATTGAACATGACATTAATCAAAACATATGAGATACTTTGTCATCATTACTTGAAGAAGGCATAGAGCTAGATCTGACTCATGGAGGGGAGCTCATTGATCATCATAAAGAAAAAATCCGAAGTTGAGCATCCTATCTTCGATTCTATCGAAGATCTTTCTGAGGAGCAATTACACGATCATTGTTTGGTTGATGAAATTTCAAATCAGTGTTCAATTGATCAAAATTTCAATTCAAATCCCAGTCATATCATTCCAAAAGAAGATCAAAATGATAAGCAAAATTCAATGAGGAGTCAATTATTGAAATGTGTGAGGATGATAATGAACCTAAAAATGATCTTATCAATTTACCTTCTTTCCAAATGAATGAGTATAACGACAAATCTAACGAAGAGCAATTACTTATGAGTGAGTATGACCAAGAGTGTTCTTTATGTTAAACTAGAAGCAACAATGAAGGTCTTCCTGCATGCATGTGTCATTTTGCATGCAGAAGACTTAAATTAGGAAGCCAATTGTATTTAATTATTTTTCCTAAGTTTACTTTGGAAAATAATTAAAGTGATCTAATTATTTATTGACTTTAAGTGAAAGTGAAATAAGAGATTTTGCTTTACCTAAAGTTATAAAAGAAAGGTCAATTGGTGGAGAGGACACATAGTTGCATTCCGATAGAGACAAAGGAAGAAGTGTGAGAGAGAGAGTTTTGGCGAAGAAGACAGAGGAACACTAACTCAGGAAGGCTACCCTAAATTGCAAAGGAGAGAGACAAGAGACTTTGGTGGAGGTACACCATACAACAACAGTAGCAACACCTAACAACAGCAGGGTCGTACAGTCTGTACGGCAGGCCATATGGATTCCGTACAGTAGCAGGTCGTACAACAACAAACTGCCTTGGGAGCTGTGCCATCTCATAGGTTTTTCTCAGTGATTTTTGGGTATTTCGATTTTGCCATCTAGGGCATAAATCGATTTTTTTATATTGTAAATGGTCTGTATTTTCTTATTAAAATACCCTCTCATATTGTTGCAACGATTTTCGCATCTAGGGTTTTGTCCAGGGGTTTCTACCCAAAAAGATTGTGTTGTTTCTATTGATGTGATTGATGTTGTAAATGGTTCTCAGTTTTATATTTCGCTGCATACTGTAAAGAAGTTCATATGTGGTTATTTCAGTTAAATTTAAATATATTGTTTTAGCCCTAGTTGTACTTTAAGGAAAAATTTACATGGTATCAGAGCTCTGGTGAGCTAAAGCTGAGATATTTCCAGCAACAGTGATAGATCAGGGACAAATCTATTGGAAGACACAAACCTAGACTTTTAGATCTAGGGCTTGACAGGTACACTTCAGTATGGCCGTACAGTTGAGAGTTGAGGATAGACTCCAGGGGGCTCAAAACTTTCCTACATGGAAAGAAAGGATCACAAGGATCCTGGATGTCAGTAATGCAGAGGAGCACATTGACTCCACAAAAGTTACACCCACAGATTCGACAGATCTGATAGCTTGGAAGAAGATTGATTCTAGAGCCATGTTGATAATCATGGATGGAGTGAAGGACCATATAGTCCCTCACCTTTCTGGGAAGAAGATCGTAGTAGAGATGTGGACGACTTTGGAGAGTCTGTACCAAAGCAAGAACGAGAACCAAAAGATGGTGCTGCAAGAAAGGATGTGTAACACCAAGATGGCCAAAGGAGGAGTGGTGCCTTATCTCACGAGGCTCACACAGATTAGGGATGAGCTTGGAGTTGTTGGCTCCAAGATCGTGAATGAGGAGCTAGTTCAGATAGCCCTCAATGGCTTCTCTAAGCCATGGGACACCTTTGTCAAAGGTGTGGTGGCTAGGGAGAAGCTCCCTGATTGGTTGAGATTGTGGGATGACTTTGTGCAGGAGGAGACCCGCATGGGTCAAGGATCAGGCTCATACAACACTGCCCCACAAATTGTGGATGAGGAGGCTCTAGCCCTTACAGGGAAGAGAAAGGGTAAGGCAAAGAGGAAGAAGGATGGCAAGAAGAACCTCGACGTATCAAAGGTCAAGTGTTTTATCTGCCACAAGCAGGGACACATTGCCTCCCAGTGCCCAGACAGAAAGAAGAAGAGTAACACTCAGATGGTTGGATCTGCAGAGGTGGATGGGTTCAACAGGAACTTCGATGAGGAGTTTTGCTTGATAGTTTGCATGGCAAGCACCACAGAGATCGGTATATGGTACATCGACAGTGGAGCATTTAGTCACATGACTGGACAAAAGAGATTCTTCAGAGATTTGCACGAGGGTGGAACAAGAATCCACGTTGAGATGGGTGATGATGCGCGGTATCAGGCACAGGGAGTTGGCACTGTTTCATTTCAGAGGGAGTTTGGAAAACCCCTCAGTTTTGTTGATGTGTTATATGTTCCAGGATTGACCAAGAACCTCATATCAGTCTCCACTCTGGAGGACAAGGGAAATCAGGTGAAGTTTCGAGAGCATAGAGTTTATATTAGGCCCAAGGGGTCGGATAGGAGCTTGGATACGGTGATTGGCATCAAGAGCAGGAAAGTGTATAGACTACAGTTTGAGCCTGCAACGGCTCTAGTCAGTAGGAGCAGTAGTCAGGGTGAGTTGTGGCATAGAAGGATGGCACACTTACACCATGGAGTATTGAGGAGCTTGAGATAGGCTGTCATTGGAGTTCCTCAGGTACAGGAGGAGAAACATAACCACTGCAAGGGTTTTGCTTTGGGGAAGAACATCAAGAAACCTTTCCCACAGAGTGAGCACAAGTCTAAGGAGCCCTTTGACTTGGTGCATTGTATAACTTATCTTCGTTATATTTGTTGGAGTTGTGCGCCACATTTAAAATTTTATACATGGTATGTACTCTTGTCTCTTATGATAATTTAGGGAGTTGGTTCATAACATTTGGTATGAAAGCTTGGATGTTTCCAAAACAAGTCATCTTGGCATTTTTGCTATAACTGTTTTTGGGGACATATCAGACAACAAAACTTGGAGGGGCCTCGGAGGACATATTGAATTATCTGTGGTACAAATTTTAGATCCTGTTTCATTATCGATTTGAAGTTATACCTTGTGGAATTGATGGTTTTTTACCTAAGTCACCTGACATGAGGACACAGGAAACGAAGGAAACAAAAATACGAGTGTCCAATACGAACACAATGACCCCCGGAATCAGGGCATGTTTTATATATATTAAAACTATAGACATATAGATCCAAATTATTTTAGAAACTAGAACATTTACAAATATTCATTAGAGATTGTCAAATTACTAATAGGAATCAATACACAATACACATTTCGTCATTCACAAATCACAATGAGACACAAATATGATAGGATATTCATATTGCTCAAGATCTCAAGACCATATTTCTCATTAAGTCATCAAAAGTAAAATGTATTACATAGATGTCAGAATGCCAATGACAACTAGAAGTAGTAAATAGAAAATACAAAAAGGGGTAGATCATAGATGAAATCAAGATGGAACAATCTCATCTGTCAATAGTGGTACTCCATGCCTGAATCAACAAACTCATCACTGCCCTCGTCCTCGTCCTCGTCCTCGTCCTCCTCCTTTCCACCCGTCTCACAATTTACATCTGTTGGTGTGGAGGATGACCCCTCCATAGGATCACCATCATCAAAAGTGATCGATTCTACCACTGGATCATTAAGATCCATGTTGCCTAATGCCAACTCAGTAGTGCTATCCAAACCCATATCATCAGGAAAGACATCCCACATCTTTGTCTTTCCCTTCACTCACTCCTCCCTCTTCCCGTAGATAAGACAAAGGTTGGAGTGCACATACACCATCGACTCTGCCCTGGACTGCTCAAGCCTGCTCTTCTTCAAACTGTACATGTTCCCATATGAGCTCCAATTCCTCTCACAACAAGAGGATGAAGTAACTTGAGAGATGATCCTCAAGGCTATTTTCTATAGAAGAGGGCATGCCCCCCCATGAGTTTCCCACCAAACATAGGGTTTCTTAACCCCCTGTCTCTAAGCACCTCATAGCCTCCAAATCTCCCAGTGGCAGTGGAAAATTCTGCAATCCCTCCTCCACCTCCTTGAGCATGTCTCTATCCTGAAGTAGTCGTCTAAATGTTGACTTCCTCCCCTGTGAAATCTCTCCATCTATGTGAGGAGGGACTCTGCGTGAGGGCCCTGACCCACCATTGAGCCAGTCATGACTGTAGTACTTGGGGTTCAATGAGTGGGCAAAGCAATGTAAAGGTGTGCAATTCTTATCCCACCTGGATATAAGAATATCTTGTATGATGGACCATAAGTTGTTTGCCGATGTCTCATACTCTACACACTCATTCTCCATAACAAGGTCCTCACGGACTCAATCATGGAATTGCACCCCTCATAAACATCTGCTAGGATGGGCTGGTCCGTGTCTACAAATCGCAACAAAGAAATGATTGGGTCCATGATCTTAATGGTAAGATCTACCCTCTCCCACCAACCATCATCTAACACTTTGTCCTTTACCGTTTTTGAAGTAATCTGATCCACTTTTCTCCAAAAGGACCAAAACTCTTAAATATCCATGTACCCAAGAGTAGTTTTGACCTCTCTCAACCTCTTGAGCATGATGAATGAGGAAGCAAAACGAGTATCTCCAACCTTCAACAATGAAAGATGTGTGTACTCTTTGTAGATTGTGAGGGCATTGATGTGGTTTTGTACAAAGTTACGGATATAGTGTGCATCCTCAATAAGTTTGCCAATCCATGCCACATCTGAAGCAATAGATTTCAATGCTAAATTCAAAGAGTGGGCAATGCAAGGTGTCAAAAATACCTATAAGATCAATAAAAGAAAGTATAAATGAGTCTAGACTCTAGACTCTACAAGACTACAAGTCTACAACTAACACTCAAATGAAAATTTATGAAAATCTAAATACCTGTGGATATTTAGCTTCCACAAGCATGCCATTAGCCTTACAAACAGGTGCATTGTTCGTGATAACTTGTCACAAGACTCAACACCTATGTCTTCGGTGACTTTGATGAACAACTCACTCATATATTGCGCATCCTTGTATTTCCCAAGAGCATCCACCGCTTTCAAGAACACCGATGCATTTGGGGAAGACACCATGAAATTGATGAGTGGATGGCGTGTTGTATCCATCCATCCATCAGAAACAATACTGACACCAAATGAGGTCCATTCTGATCTAATTGGCTCAAGAATTGTATCCATCTCCTTTTCCTTAACCAACAATGTGGTTCTAAGCTTCTCTGAACCAGGAGGCACATAACCACTTGGAGCTCGTTCAATTAGAATTCAACACATCTTTATAAACAATGGTGACCGTGCAACATTGAATGAAATGAAGTTGAGGTAGAAAAATAATGTAATGGTAAGGTCCACCTCTTCTCGTGCCTCTTGTTGAAAAATCCTGTCCACTGGACCACTTTGTAGTTGGCCTCTTTGTCTTTCTTCTTGGATAAGCATCAACCTCACTTTCATATCGGCTACGTGGAGGCCTAGTGCTAGAGGGTTTCCTCAAGAATGAAAGAGGATCCTCACTCTGTTGTATTTTGCTTGCTGTTGCCACCTACTCTTGGCTAACATGATCCTCTTTCTCCATCTCCCTCTAGGTGTTACTCACTGCTTTGCATGAAGAAATCCCACAAGGAAGGGCTAGCAAATGCCCCTTAACCCAGTAATACGTGCTCTTGAACTCATTCTTGCAAAAATTGCAACTCCAACACACATTGCCTCCCCCACCAAGCTTTTCTCTAGGCCCGTCTTTCCTTGTCACATACTTCCACAAAGGGTATTTACTCTCTTGGGTTTGTTGTCTTGCTAAAAGAGGGTTAAATTGACCATAAGCTCCACTAGAAGCAATTGGAGCACTAGCAGGAGTAGAAGAGGATGTGCTTGGAGGAGGACCTTCGAGGTTTTTCCTAGACCTTTTTGGTCAAAATTCACAGTCTAAATTTCATGTGTGTTGGCTGTTATAATTTTCTGAGTGTGAAAAAGTTGGCTTCCATTTAAATTTCTAAGTTGTTTATGTTGAAAGAATTCCATGTGTTTCAAGCAAAAGTGATTTAAAAAAAAATATATTGTGATTATGCATGTTGGGGTTTGGGCATTAAACTACATGCAAAAAAACTAAACTTGAAATCAGGTTGGAGTTCAAAATTTTTCATTAATAACCTCTTAAGGCCCAACCACCAAGACAATTACTCCACTTTGGAGGTTTGAGTGAAAAACTCGAAAATTATAAGTTGCAGAAAAGCAAGGTATAATTAACAAGAAAAAACCACTCTAGATTAACGTATTGATGTCAAGTCTAAGTAGGCTATGCCTATTACAAAAGGTCATCATGCTACGTCTTACAATTTCCCGGAGGAGTATGATCACACAAAATATTTGAAAAGGGGAAAAATTGGCCTGCATGGACTTCTGAACTTTTGAACTTCTGATAGTGAACAAGTGACTTGTTCATTCTTGGCGGCTCAGTTGAATAGTTCCACTAAGTACAACTAGGTGGTAATAAGATTGATTACAGTTCAGGGGGGACTGCTTTGTTGGTTGGTTTCATTGATTCAGATTGGGCTGTCGACCCTGATGATCGAAAGTCTACTGTAGGTTATGTTTTCAATATTGGTTCTAGACCCATGGGTTGGGCTTGTAACAAACAACAAGCTCTTGCTCTTTCTTCAGCAAAAGCAGAGTATCGAGTCGCATTTAATGCAAGTTAGGAAGCCTTGTGGCTTTGACAGATCCTTTTAGAGTTTGGATTCGAGCAACATTTGATTACCTGTGTAGTAGGGGTACTCATACCCGGGGGTAGGGTACATGTGCTCGTACCAGGTACTTGGGTACATGTAAGGTACGCTTGTTGTTGTACCGTTCCCTACCCCATACAAGCTCCACGTACTCGAGACGTCATTATAAAAAAAGTGTACGTATAGGCTAAATGGTATGATGTACCCCATGTTTGGGTACTCCAGGGGTATGACCAACTCAGCAAAATGCAAATCCACTGGGGAAAATGTAACGACCCCCAACCAAATCTGAACTAAATGTTTGCTAACTGCGTATGGAGTCTAGTTTAGGACTTATGTCAAACACTTTGCAACATTGTCAAATTCCATGACATATTGTCCAAATCTAGTAGACTGATTTTGCATTGATTTACAAGGAATGTTTTTATAGTTTTGTGTTTGACAATCATGGAACATAATTTGACTACCAAATGTGCACATAAAATATATATATATATATATATATATATATATATATATA
>LPNX010612541.1:353266-369585 GCA_001517045.1 Pseudotsuga menziesii
CCAAGTTTCCTGACAACTTAGCCGACCACCCTTTGGTGTGTGACAATTAGAGTGCCATCGAGCTTGCCAAAGATCCAATTCAATATGAGCACAACAAACACATTGAGCTACATATGCACTTCATTAGAAAGCTTGTTCATGATTGCGTTCTCGAAATGCTCTTTTGCCCTACAGTTGATCAAGTTGCAGACATCTTCACATTGTCTCTCATAGACGCGAAGTTTTCTAAATTTTGATCTATGTTAGGAGCTTAGGAATTTGTTGTTAAGGGGGAAGATGTTGTAATGCCTCCTTCCTTCTCCTATAGTGTCATGTTTGTAAATACTTTAATTTTATCCCAAATTGTTCTCAAGGGGGGATTATGATATTTAGACACTTAAGAGTTAGTTAAGATCAACTTGTTACAATGTATCTTCAAGTAAAGTGTGTTTCTTTAGTATGCATTTGTACATATGTAATCCGACGGTCACAATATGTTCTAGACATAAAGTGATCCAACGATTCATTCTCACCTTGATCTTAATGCATTGATCCATGGCTTAACACTAGATTAATCCATGATCTCCATTTAAAGAGCATGGAACGTCATTTTCTCATTGATCAATTATGAGAAGCTCATTGAAACATTATTTTTCTTTTGCATAATAATATTGCCTCAAGTAGCTATTTGACTGGGGAAGTGGAGTGTTTCTCTCTTCGAAGGTTTAAACTACGTAAAAAAATTGGTGTGTTGATATGTGATCATTTTGTGTGAGCGGTTTCTAAAGGTGTTCGATCTTTTGGAAATATCGTGTGTTAGTTGAGCAAGAAGGGTGATCATGAGTGAAGGTGTATCGAAGCTAGTTGTGGAGAGTCTTGTAATCTTTGTCATATCACCAATTCATAGGGTAGGATCCAGGTTTAGGGCAAGGGGAGGTGGACCGGGTGGAATGGGGGTAGATTTTAAGCGCAACTTCCCAAATGGCGGAAGAAAGACATGTGTATTTGACAAAGGAAGAGTCAAGGGATCATGAGAAACATAACTTGAATGGGAGCATCTAATGAAGTTGGGAAGTGAAGGTGTTAGGGTCCCCCGTGTTGAAGAGGATAGTGGTCTGAGGTGGGCCCAGGTGAAGAGAGGGATTTTCAACCTAGAGAAATGTTTCTTAAGGATGCTCCAAATCTACATTTGGATCCAAATATCTTTTGGGCCATAGAAGTTTGTGGTTTTTGGTTTAGATGGAATGGTGCTTGTCCATTAAAGCTTGAGAGGTAACTTCCTAATCAATTAGGATTTCTAGAAATTGAGAGAGATTTGAAATCAAAGATCATAAAATCAAGATAACTTGATTTAAGGGAACATAGTGTTCTTAGTGAAATCAGCTGCTCTTGGTATGGAAGCTCCTTCCTCTCTTTTAGGCTACTACAAAGGTTGTTTCTTCTAAACCTCAAGTCTTCAACTCTGAAGGAAATTTCATCCTACTAGGCTTTGGAGACTGTTTTTATGGTGTACAAAAGAAAAAAACTTGGCTCCACTGGTATGAGAGTATATCTCCATGACATTTCAGGTATCTCCTCCCTTTCTACATGGAGGATTTGATGTGTGTCACTAATAATGAAGGGCTTTATTAGAGGCTTAAGCTTACCTAGAGATGAGGGTGTAGATGGACTGATTATTCAAGGTGACACAACAGTGCTCATTGAGGCAGTGAGTTAACCATGAAGGATTGAAGCACTTGCCAAGGAGGTTAAATTGCGTCTAGAGTTATTTTCTAAGATTTGTATCAAGCAGATCTATAGAGAAAAGAATGTTGAGACATATGCACTGACAGGTCATTGCTTACCTCAATCCTAAACAATTGGTTATTAATGTGTTACCAGATCCACCACCCCAGTGTGTAGGATCCGCGGATCCACGGACCTGATACGTATCCGGATCGGATCCACCTTGGATCCACCATGGAAAGATGTCCCTGCAAAAGGAAACGTATCCTAGTCCCATGAAACGGATCCTATGAAAAATAAAAAAAATCCTGAAATTTTCAAACGGATCCTGTGAAAAATCAAACAATTCCTGAATTTTCAAACAGATCCTACAACTTCCAGTGCTTCTATGACCCATTGATGATCCCCAAAAAATTATTTTTTAATGAAAAACCTAAAAAACTCTAAACACCTAGTGGCTAAAAGCGTAAACCCCATTCCTGCTCAAGGTCTGATCTATCCTTATGTCAAAATATGCTCGTGAACTCTTTTATATCAATATCAAGGTCTACTCTCAACGTTTTTATTTGATATATTTTTATGGTCAAGGTTTGTTGTCAAGGGTTGATCTATCTTTATGTACTATGTTGTTGCTCACTTCACCTACATTGTTCTGTAGTCTTGCCATAGCGTTCAAGAAAACCACTTTATTCCCTGCTGATAGGAACATGTGGATGTGGATCACAAAAACACTATTATCACCTGCTTCAAGTTCATGCTGAAATGGTTTTTAAAATTATCAATATCACAACTTATCAAATTATCAGTTATGGTACATGAACTCTATTTTTTGGCAATAACTTATAGTTCTACTCTTGTGTTTCCTAAATAGTTTTGTTTATTCATTCTATTTTTCTATTTATTATAAACATAATTTTATATTTGTTTGTATTTCTCGTCTCCCCGCCGTATCCGGATCTTGGGTTTTAAAAAATCTCGTCAATCCGTATCCGGATCCGGATCTGCATCCGAATCCATATCCGTATCTTGGTAACTTAGGTTATTATTGAAACATAATAGCACTTGCTTCCTTTGCAATCGTTTTTTGTTGGTTTTAAATTTTAATTTCTTTGATATTGGTCAGTAAGGTTGACATTAAAAGTAAATCATTATGTAAAGGTGAAAGCAGGGATAGAAGGGTTGAGTTGAATCAGACTATAACTTGGTGTTTTTGTTAAGACCCCCTGGTTTTTTGAGGTTAATATCATTCTATATCAGACCAAGTTCAATGCACTATTGAGGTATATATAATATAATCTAGTTTCTTGTCATTTGTAAATAGAAAGTGGAGTACATGTAAACAATGAATAGATGAAAGTAGCAGAATGTATCTGGAGTAGGAAAAAAAGAGTTGAAAGATACCTATAAGCATATTGAAATGCGCCAAGGATTCTACGCTCGTCAAATGTTGCACTATGCCCCAACAATTTTAATGCATCAGGTGCATGGGCACCAACAATACAACGATCATAAATTTCCTCAATACCATTTGCATTGACAAGTATACCTGCAATTACACATTTATAATGAGACAACTTTTAGCCTATCATGAAATTAACTAGTTTAGAAAAGGTCTTGGTGTAGTCAATTTATTACTTACATTATCCATGATCATTGTTTCTAGAATTACAGAAATATGAGAGCTATATACTAGAGCCAATAGTGGAGTCTCGTGTCCATCATGCTCAGAATTCCCTATGATTTTTTTGTTCATGTGCTTGATCCATCCATGCATATGTGAATAAAAATTTGGGAGGAACTTCTTAACATAATTGATGAAAGAAATGAGTTGTGCAAAGATGTCCCAAGAAAGATAAAAGACTATACTCTGTCAATAGGTGTTTAACCGATGTTGGTGAAAGCAGGCTGTTGCCATCACCACCACCAGGGTTCAGTTTCTCAATGACACATTTGTGCTTTTGCTTGTGTGTGCTGTGCTTGGGAAAATTGCGGGGGCGGGACGGGGAAAGGGGGAGTGTGGGGCGCAGGTGCAAGTCCTGGGTGACCTTGGCAGAATAGGTACCCCCCGATCTTTGGTTTCTTAACTGAAGAAAACTTTTGTATTGTAGCAGGACGTTTCTGTCCCAGTGTTAAATCTAAATAAGAGCAGATGCTACTTGCTCACTTTGACCAAAAAAATGATATTCAAGCTGTTTATATTTATCAATGAATATTGTTGACATACAATTATAAGAACCCTTAGAAATTGTCGATTAGGTTTGAAATCAAGTAATAAATTAACTTTTAACTATATCTTTAAGTTGAATAAAGATAACTTAATATGTTTACAGCAAGCTTTTGCATACCATGAATGTATGTCATGCCTTCTCATACGATGCCATTTGATAAGTATCTAAAAATACTACTTAAGAAGGAGCCATGGACAGGAGTCATGAAATATATCTTTGATGACAAATTGCTGCAGAATTGCATTAACATTTTTTTCTTGTATTGAAAGTTGCAGTGAATCCCATGGTGATTTATTTTATGAAGATTGGCTAGGTGACCTTAATACACTTTAATAAAACAGTTCAATAATTTGCTTATTGAAATCTTCATGCTGGGCAGGTTGGAAAGGGAACTATGTCATGAACCGAACTCAATGGATCCCACTGATTTTCTTTTGTGAAAAAGTTCACTAATCTTGGATTAGGCTGCTAGTGATTGCTTATTGAAGTTTATATTTACACCGGTATAACATCGAGGTTAACAACCATTTTTTTGATGTTAATATCAAGGAGCCTTTAATATTCTGTTTGAAACAGATTGATTGAAGGGTTGCATGCAATATCCTATAGACCATGTGAAGGCATGTGGTCTATCAAAAATAATGTACTTAGTATGATAAAGGGGAGAATGGAAAGTAGTGTTTGGTGTTCCAATGATACTATGATCAGCAATTGCCTTTGGTCAAGAAACACTGAGAGCTGGAACAATAGATTTTCTGAAAGGAAATGGAAAGTTGAGATTGGTTCATACTAACATTCAAAGTGCTTTCTTAGTTCCATTCCAACTTTTATTGTTTGAATTAAGAACTTTGCTTCAAAGAGAGGAAACATAGTAGCCTGTAAGAAAGAAGAAATTTACCTTCTTTGGTGGTTGAAATCCTCTGTACAGAACAATTTATCTTGATCTTACAGCCTCTTTTCCCAAGCTCTTCTACGATCTGCTATTATCATCATTTTCTTTTAATTCCAGCTACAAAATATTCTTATACAATTTCAAAAAATCTCTTACTTATTCAAGTTCATTCTATCTGTATTATTGACTTGTAAGATATTGTTCTGATTAACTCAAGCAAATATGTTTCTTAACAAAGTGTGTGGCCTGAAGTTTCACTGCACCTTCTTGACATAAGTATGAGAGCGGCCCTTAACTGTAAGCCATTGTGGTCGATTAAATATCTGCAATTCAGTGCGAACTAAAACAAGTTAATGTCATTGTGTCCTGAACGTTACTTTTTCAATAATATAACTGCTTCCACTTTAAGAAAAGTGTACTGACAATAATATAATCTTTGAATGTGGTCTTACATGTAAGATAATAATACAAGTTAATGGAAATATATCGCATGTTATTACATTCCAAGTTGCATTATCCTCAAATCAAATCAATCAAAGTTGTGATCAATTTGGAATATTACCTGGAGTAGGTAATGATTGAGGCAAAAGGAAAGCACAGACTTGGCGGAAAAATCCATAACCTTGTTCGATGAACATGACCAGATTGATGCACACATAGGAATCTGCAGAGGGTATACAAATTTCTCATACATAACTTTTCATCTACAAATATTAACAAAATAGTTAAATACAGAACCTTTGTACAAGATGTATTTACCAAGTAGCAATTCTGAAACTGTTGTGAATAGCCATGCGATTGAATGAAATGTCCCAATGTTTGATTGGTGTCATTGTCAGGATTATTCTCAATGTTCTCAAGATAACTGTAGGTTGTGTTTTGAAATTCAGTTAGAGCATTCAGAAAATACAACTACATAAAATTGAATGTAAAAAAACTCATGTAGAATTCCACATGACTGACAGACGCTGACAATCTTCACATCAAATGTGCTTGAAAGTCGAAACAAACAAACAAAAAAGAATCATCACTAAAACATAGAACTAAAATTTTCAATCTTTTAACATTGAATTCTGGATCAGAGCACCAACAACATGTTCAATTATGTCATAGATGTATAATGTCTGATTTCAGTTATTTACTAATGTTACCCCAAGTTCCTGGGATGCAGGGATCCCGGAACGGGGATGTTAAACTAGCAGCAACAAGGAAGGTCTTCTTGCATTCATGTGTCTTTGCATGCAGAAGACTTAAATTAGGAAGCCAATTGTGTTTAATTATTTTTCCTAAGTTTACTTTGGAAAATAATTAAAGTGATCTAATTATATATTGACTTTAAGTGAAAGTGAACTTAGGGTTTTCGCTTTACCTAAAGTTATAAAAGAAAGGTCAATTGGTGGAGAGGACACACACTTGTATTCCGACAGAGACATGATACAAACAGAGAGAGAAAGTCGGACGGAGGATTTAGCCGAGAAGACGAAGGAGCTAATAGACAAGGTGACCGAGCTTTCAGGCAGGAAGAAGACCGCACATGGCGCACAGGAAGCAGCTGCAGAGGAGGCCGTACTACCATATGGAATTTCGTACAGCAGCTGTACAACTGTACGGATCCGTATCGCACATGTGGGAGGCCGTACAACAGCTGTACACATCCGTACCGCACGTGTGGGAGGTCGTACTGTTGGTCATACAACCGAGTTGAGGTGTGCTAGGTTTACCTAGGGCTGTCCAGTGATTTTGTCGGGTACTGCTTTGCCAGGTTTGGGTGATTTGCAGTGATTGTAAAAGTTCCATTATTTTCTCTATAATAAAATCCATATTCGACTGCTGCACCAGTTTTCCCATCTTGTGTTTTTTCGGGGGTTTCCATACCCAAAATAATTGTGTCAATATTGTGATGTGATGTTGTGATTTATTTCTCAGTACTTTATATTCTGTTGCATACTTGTAAAAGATATTCATGTGTGGTTATTAGTAGAAATTTTGAATACACTGTTTAGCCCTAGTTTGAATATTAAAGGAAAATTTATAGGGGAAACACAAAAACGACATATGCAGAAGTAGCCCCCCAAATTTTAGGAAATGTCGAAGGGTATGTCAGGGTCTTCAGCATAGGGGACCCCACATATGTCAAGGTCTTCAGCATAGGGGACCCCACATAGGGTATGTCAGGGTCTTATAACTCTCTTTTTTTGGCTTTTCCAAATTTGAAATTTAGTAACGATATTTTGAAATTTTTGTCTCTTGGTTTCTTTTACACATTTTTTTTCCGAAAAAAACTCTTACCCCTAACATCCGGGTGGCAACCTGGTGAGACTTAGTTAGACTAGATTTGGAGACCTCATGGTGATAATTTGTAGTTTGTATTGAGAGGAGACAACTCAGGTTGGCTTCTACCTCAGCTCCATTACCTTCCACCACAACCTGAGTAGATGGAGCTTCTAGTTCCACCTCAAGCTCATCCAAATCACCTACATGACCACCTATTATTTCTAGAGGAATAGTGGTGCCCCTTACCCATAAAAGGGGTAGAGGGAATCAATGATTCCTGTTATTTATCATTGTAATATGTAATATCTAGATTCTAGATGCCTCATAAGTCATGATGATTCATCTTACAAGATAACATTTATTTTGATCATTTGATGTGATTTTGTATCATTCTACCATGAACAGATTTCAGAATTTTTAGTTTAGTGTTGATATGTGATCATGATGTACCATTTGACATCTTATGCATCTTATATATTAGTTGTATTTTCAAATTTATGTAGAAATGTTTTTATTTGATGTTGTTATTGCATTAGATGTTAAACATTTTGAAAAAAAAGATTATTTTTGTATTTTTCTGAAGTTTCCCAATATTTGCGATATTTTACCTGATACTGCTGACAAGTTATTGTTAGACTAGCAGCAACAAGAAAGATCTTCCTGCATGCATGTGTTCTTGCATGCAGAAGACTTAAATTAGGAAACTAGTTGTATTTAATTTACTTTTCCTAAGTTTACTTTGGAAAATAACTTAAAGTGATCTAAATTAACTTTAGTGAAAGTGAAATTAGAGTTTTCGCTTTACCTAAAGTTATAAAAGAGAGATCAATTGGTGGAGAGGACATACTTGTATTTCGATAGAGACAGGATACAGACAGGGAGATAAAGTCAAATAGAGGATTTAGCTGGGAAGACGTAGGAGCGAGCAGCAGGATCATTGAGCTTCGTACAATTGGGTCGTACACTCACACAGGAGGGTGTTGAGGTTTAGCTGGGGTTTTTCCCAGTGATTCTGCCATGTAACTGCATTCACCGGGTTTGGGTGAATTTGCAGTATTGTAAACACTCATTTTCTCATAATAAAATCTATATCTGACTGGTGCACCGATTTTCCCATCTTGGGGTTTTTCGAGGGTTTCCATACCCAAAATAATAGTGTCAATATTTTGATGTGATGTTGTGATTTATTTCTCAGTTTTATATTCCGCTGCATACTGTAAAAGATATTCATGTGTGGTTATCAGTAGAGATTTGCATGCACTGTTAAGCTCTAGTTTGAATATTAAAGAAAAATTTACATGGTATCAGAGCTATGGTGAGCTAAAGCTGAGAGATTTGCAGCAGCAGTGATAGATCATGGGCAAATCTATAGGAAGACACAAACCTAGACTTCCAGATCTAGGGTTTGATAGGTAACACTTCACTATGGCCGTGCAGTTGAGAGTTGAGGATAGACTCCAAGGTGCTCAGAACTTTCCTACATGGAAAGAAAGGATCACAAGGATCCTGGACGTCAGTGATGCAGAGGAGCACATTGACTCCACGAAGGTTGGACCCATAGATCCGGCAGCTTGGAATAAGATTGATTCCAGAGCCATGTTGATCATCTTGGATGGGGTGAAGGACCATATAGTCCCTCACCTTTCCAGGAAGAAGATCGCATTAGAGATGTGGAAGGCTTTGGAAAGTCTATACTAGAGCAAGAGCGAGAACCGGAAGATGGTGCTGCAAGAGAGGATGCGCAACACGAAGATGGCCAAGGGAGAAGAAGTGGAGCCTTATCTCATGAGGCTCACACAGATCATGGATGAGCTTGGAGCTGTTGGCTCTAAGACTGAGGATGAAGAGCTAGATCGGATAGCCCTCAATGGCTTCTCTAAGCCATGGGACACCATTGTCAAAGGTGTTGTGGCTAGGGAGAAGCTCCCTGATTGGCAGAGACTATGGGATAACTTTGTGCAGGAGGAGGCCTGCATGGGTCAAGGATCAGGCTCATCCACCAGTGTCCCACAAATTGTGGATGAGGAGGCTCTAATCCTTACAGGGAAGAGCAAGGGTAAGGCAAAGAGGAAGAAAGATGGTAAAAAGAACCTTGACGTGTCAAAGGTCAAGTGTTTTATCTGCCACAAGTAGGGACACTTTGCCTCCCAATGCCTAGACATGAAGAAGAAGAGTAACTCAGATGGATGGATCTATAGAGGTGGATGAGTTTAGCAGGAACTTCGATGAGGAGTTTTGCTTGATAGCTTGCATGCTAAGCACGATAGGGAGCAGCATATGGTAGATCGACAGTGGAGCATATAGTCACATGACTGGACAGAAGAGATTCTTTAGAGACTTGCAGGAGGGTGGAACAGGGATCCACATTGAGCTAGGTGATGATGTGCGGTATCAAGCGCAGGGAATTGGCACTGTTTCATTTGAGAGGGAGTCTGACAAACCCCTCAGTTTTGTTGATGTGTTATATGTTCCAGGACTGACCAAGAACCTTATATCAGTCTCCACTCTGGAGGACAAGGGATATGAGGTGAATTTTCGTGACCATAGAGTATATATCAGACCCAAGGGGTCAAATAGGAGCTTGGATCGGGTGATTGGCAAAAGGAGCGGGAAAGTGTATACACTACACTTTGAGCCTGCAAAGGCTCTAGTCAGTAGCAACAGCAACAATTAGGGTGAGTTGTGGCATAGGAGGATGGCACATTTACACCATGGTGCACTGAGGCACTTGAGACAGGTTTTCATTGGAGTTCCTTAGGTACAGGAAGAGAAGCATAACTACTGCAAGGGTTGTGCTTTGGGGAAGAACATCAGGACGCCTTTCCCACAGAGTGAGCACAAGTCGAAAGAGCCCTTGGAATTGGTGCATTATGATGTATGCGGATCTATGAGTGCCCATTCGTTCAGTGGTTACAGATACTGTGTAACCTTCATTGATAACTATTCCAGGAAGACCTGGATTTATTTCCTGAAGGCTAAGTCAGAGGTCTTTGAGAGCTTCCGAGAGTTCAAGACTCTTGTGGAGAACCAAGAAATAAAGAAGATTCGGGTGTTGAGGACAGACAACGGGGGTGAGTACACTTCCAATGAGTTCATGGAGTATTGTTCAGCAGAGGGGATCAAGAAAGAGCACACCGTGCCCCATACCCCATAGCAGAATGGAGTTGCAAAGCGAAAGAATAGGACTATGGTAGGAACAACCAAGGTCATGCTATTTGATAAGGGATTACCACTCTTCCTTTGGGCCGAGGCATACAAGACTGCAGTTTACATTAAGAACAGGTGTCCCTAGACAGCCTTAGGGAGGAAGACACCCGAGGAGGTCTTCACAGGCACTAGACCAGATGTGAGTCACATTCCAATATTTAGGAGTGTCTACTATTGTCATGTCCACGCTGACAATAGGAAGAAGCTGGACCCTTCTGGAGAGAAGGGGTTACTTGTTCGTTATAGAGAGACTTCGAAGGCATACAAAGTTTACATTCCAGCTTGCAAGAGGATCATTGTAGCAGAGATGTCTAGTTCGATGAGGACAGGGCCTTGCTAAGATCTATGGACTTACCAGCAGAGCAACAACTAGCACAGGTCACAAGGATCAAGCTGGAGGAGTCAGATGTACAGTTTTTACAGACACAGGGCGCAGGTTCTGATAGTCATAGGGAGTCAAGTGGACAGGATCCTCCTATCTTTGATGGGGAGGATGAGCAGCAACAAGAGACGGACATCTAGCAGCCACAACAGGTAGACACTAGGCCAAGGTCTTAAGTGGTTCAGGTCCACAGTAGAGGATTCTAGATAGGTGGATCTTCCACAGAGATCTTTTAGACTTAGTTTACCACTAGAGAGGCTTAGTTACATGGAACTGATGACAAAGTTGATTAACTCTGAACCTTCCAGCTTCGGGGAGGCTGCACAACATGATGTGTGGTAGGAGGCTATGGTTGAGGAGTATGACTCCATTATGAAAAACCAAATATGGGAGGTCGTGTCGAGGCCACAAGGGAAAAAGGTGGTAGAAGGTGAAGCATGCAGTAGACAGAAGCGTGGAGAAGTACAAGGCACGCTTTGTGGCTAAGGAGTTTTCACATAAGGAGAGTATTGACTATGAGGAGACCTTCGCTCCTGTAGCCAGGTATTCTTCCATTCAGACCATTATCTCTCTAGCAGCAGAGATGGGTTGGCGAGTCCATCAGATGGATGTGAATACTTCCTTCCTCAACGGAGTGATAGAGGAGGAGGTGTATATTGAGCAACCAGAGGGGTTTGATGAGGAGAATAGGGAGACGCATGTATGCAAACTCCATCGAGCTCTTTATGGGCTCAAGCAGGCACCTCGAGCATGGTACTCGAGGATAAACAACTATCTACAGGAGATGGGATTTCAGCGGAGTAAGGCTGACCACAACCTGTACTTCTTGACAAGTGAGGTGCGTCTCATATTGGTCCTATATGTGGATGATCTCTTTCTTACAGGAGATGAGAGGTTGATTGGAGATTGCAAGTCCAACCTTGTAGTGGAATTTGAGATTAAAGACCTTGGGTTGATGCATTACTTTCTGGGGTTGGAGGTTTGGCAAAAAAATGGATGCTTCTTCATTGGACAAGGGAAGTATGCAGTAGAGATCCTGAAGAGATTTAGGATGGAGGACTGCAAGCCTATGGCCATACCTCTAGTTTCTAACTGGAGTAAGATTGATGCATCAGGTTCAGATGGATTTGATCCTACCTTGTATCATCAACTTATCGGATCGCTTAAGTATTTGGTCAACAATCGACCAGACATCAACTTTGCAGTCAACTCCTTGAGTCAGTTCATGGTGGACCCTCGGAGAGTGCATTAGACGGCTGTGAAGCACATACTTCACTACATGATAGGTACAATGGAGTATGGATTGGTTTATGAGCACAGGGAGAGTGTATAGTTAGCAGGCTTCACAGATGCTGACTGGGCAGGATGTGTAGAGGACTGGAAGAGTACTTCAGGTTGTTGTTTCAGCATTGGGTCAGGGGTTGTCTCTTGGTTCAGCATGAAGCAGAAGTTAGTTGCATTGAGCTTGGCAGAGGCTGAGTACATGGCAGCCAGCATGGCTCCTTGAGAGGGTATGTGGCTGAGGAAGTTACTTTCAGGGTTGTTCGAGTGTGAGATAGAGGCTATAGTAGTTCACTATGACAATCAAAGTGGCATCAGGTTCTCTGAGAATCCAGTGTTCCATGACCGGAGCAAACACACAAACATCAGGTACCACTTGAGATATTCAGTTCAAAGAACCATTTGGTTGGAGTACATACAGACAGATGAGCAGGTGGTGGACATTTTCACCAAGGCACTTTGCAGACAGAGTTTTGTGAAGTTCAAGGATAAGTTGGGGTTGCTACCGAATCCCTTCTTCGTTGAGAGGGAGTGTTAAACTAGCAACAACAAGGAAGGTCTTCCTGCATGCATGTGTTCTTGCATGCAGAAGACTTAAATTAGGAAACCAGTTGTATTTAATTTACTTTTCCTAAGTTTACTTTAGAAAATAAATTAAAGTGATTTAAATTAACTTTAGTGAAATACTAGTTAAAGTGAAAGTGAAATTAGGGTTTTCGCTTTACCTAAAGTTATAAAAGAGAGATCAATTGGTGGAGAGGACACACTTGTATTCCGACAGACATATGATACAGACAGAGAGAGAAAGTCAAACAAAGGATTTAGCTAGAAAGACGGAGGAGCGAGTAGCAGGATCACCGAGCTTCGTACAGTTGGGTCGTACACTCATGCAAGAGGGTGCTAAGGTTTAGCTAGGGTTTTGCCTAGTGATTTTGTCGTGTAACTGCATTTGCCAGGTTTGGGTGAATTTACAGTATTGCAAACACTCCATATTTCCTCATAATAAAATCTATATCTGACTGTTGCACCGGTTTTCCCATCTTGGGTTTTTCTGGGGGTTTCCATACCTAAAATAACAGTGTCAATATTGTGATGTGATGTTGTGATTTATTTCTCAATTTTATATTCCGCTGCATACTGTAAAAGATATTGATGTGTGGTTATTAGTAGAGATTTGCATGCACTGTTTAGCCCTAGTTTGAATATTAAAGGAAAATTTGCAGTTATATTCTGGGCCCTCGGTGATATATTCATCGACACGATATATGTAACTATGATATTGCCTATGGATTGCACCTTTGATCAGTTGATATTACTTTCTTGGAGTGCACCTAGCATGTGTACCCCTTTTCACATGGTTCTAAGCATTATTGGGGTTTATTTGATGTGGTTTGATGTTGGTTTGAGCCTCATGTGTGAATGCCCTAAGCTATTTGGGATTATTAACACGATACCTTTTATTATGATGAGGACTATAACTCTTAGAGGAATGCTCCCCTTGTGCACACATGTTTAGGTTGAGTTTACTCTAATGAATATTTTGACCTATTTTGACTATATGGAGGCTTATTACTTGATCGCCCTAGCTCATATGGGTTATGTTCACACTTAGATGGGTGCATTATGATGTGGAGTATTGAATTAGCTAGAGTACTCATCCTCTTGGCACATATTTCAAGGCATGTTGGAGATGGTGTTGGTTTTTACTCTTGGTTTTGTTTTCCAACCCATGGTATTGCATTATTTTACAATTTATTTGCGGGCATTTACTATTCATCTTGCTTGATCACATGTATGAGGAGGTTGGCACACTTCTTTAGGGTGCACCTCTATATAGCTGGTTGAGCATCATTATGACTAGGCACCTTGATGATTATTATATTGGTCGTTGACTCCTTCCTTGGAAGGTTGTTGCACATTCCAAACCACAATGTGGATTTAGTTGAGGAGTTAGTTGGATATGATGATGACTCGGCACACTATTTGTTGACTTCACCTTCATTGTCCTTATCCATTTACACATCTTTTGAGGAGTGGTTACACTTTGGCCGACCATGTTGAGGAGGTTATGGAGGATTCAACCTAGTCTTGGAGGTTGTTTTTGGCACACATCCACACTTATCACTCATTTATCTAGCTATTTGAGGGTTGAGTTACTTCATGAGGATGTATTACACATGATTCATGCTTGAGGACCCACACATGCCACTTAAGGATGTGTGAACTTGATCAAGCACTTTATGGATAGAACATGTCGCTTATGGATCTTTTATTGCATACCTATTTCACACTTTATTGATGGTATGTCCACTTTGGAGGAGATCTAGGACTTTGGAGCTTTTACTTGGTCTTGCACCTATTTCTAGCATGTGCCCACCTTGGGGGAAACATATTCCATTTTGAGGTGATTGCAATCCACCTATTGAAAATTTTTCGTAGTGCAACCCCTTTATAGAGGTTTCTGGTGATACATTGGAGCCCTTTTGACATGGTCTACCACCTTCGAGGAGTTGCATGACATAAATACACTATTATTTTATCATTTGTTTGACTTGCCTCATGTGTTAATTATGCAAGAGCATTTTTGTATTGTTTTCCATGGAGAAATTAGTGGATCTAGGAAAGGAAATCATTGTTTTATTGTAAGGAGATGGAGCTCAACTCTATTTAAAGAGTAACTCTCTCCATTGGAAAGGATGGTTGGATTTGAGGATTTTTCCCCTTGGAGCCCTTTTTGAATATCTTGAAGACAATGGAAAGTTAAGGTTTTCTCTTCTTGTGGCATATTTGATTGGGTTTAATTGTTGAAGACTAAGGATGGAATTACTTGCATTAAATGTGTGTTGAAGTGTTGAAACATAGGTAACAATTTTCTCATTAAGAAGATTGTGCTTTTGTTAAGAATTTATAAATTGTGGTTTCTTCCTCTTTCATATGTATTTGTGTTTATTATTGGATATGTTGATGTGTATCTTTCGTCCTAATTAAGAGTCGGTTTCCATCCACATTTTCCTTTGGTAGATGCACCCTTGTGCATATTTTGACAACTCTTTAATTTGGGTTTTCATAAGTAATTCTATGTAATAGTGGACAACAAGATAGGCTTGTTTATGGGTTCTTTATTTCGGCTATATTCACTCCCAATCTCATTGTTATTCCAATCTAGACTCTCCTTGTCCAATGGATTTGACACTAGTCTTGGGACACCCATCACCCTATTTATGATATCTTTTTACAAATTATATTTTTACTAAAGCTAAAAGTTTCATAATCACCTTGAGCCTTCTTGTAATCCTAACTCAAGGAAGCCCCCCTTGTGTTGTAAGAAATCCAACCTAAAATGAGGGAAAGAGCTACTGTGGTGACAATGGGCAGCCTTCCTGAGTTACCTTATGGTTGTACTTTGTGTTTTAGGACTTCACCTCTTTGAGTGTAGGTTTGGGAGGTAACATTTTGGCCATTGTTGTAGGTAAAGTCCATTTCCCAAAACTTTTTAGTTGCTACATGAGAGTATTATGTTGAAGATCTCTTTCTCACCTAGTCACTCCATGAATGAACGAGGCCCTTGTTCCTTGAAGATCATTAAAGATACGCGGCTATTTGTAAAGGTGAGGGAATCCAATACCTTGAAGGCATTGTGAAGGCTCACCTTGGTGAGTCCACATTATTGGTAATGAGGTAAAGAAGATTCGTTCATTCATATTTGGAGAAATCATTATGGCATCATGGCATGCTAGTATGTACCATACTTAAAAAAAAATTGAGGATTCATGGGTATCTGAAATATCCCAAATCCCGATATTTTCTATTTCTAAACAATTATGCGGATACAACTGGGCTTACAAACTGCCAGGCAAAAATCCCTATTTTATAGGAAAAATTAGGGTTAGGGTTTGTGAGATAGGATACACACATACCACTGATAACTGGCGGAACTGCTGTAGATAAAGTCTGCAAGTACTGAGATCTGGATTGGAGAGGAACTGATCTCTCCCGTCTCCGGTGAATGCTCCAGCAATAAGACGCCCAAGCAAAGAAAAAGGTGACGCCCTCAAGGAAGGAGGTGCCCGATGGATCTGCCGATTTGCAAGGCTGATAGCCTTGCTGTGCCGGAGAGATTGGTTGGAATATACTGCAGTTCTGAACCCTCTAAGTATGATAGCGTCTTGGTTCTTTGAGGCAGCTGCTCTCGCCCCTGGTGGTCTGGAAATGCTGATAACTCCTTCGGATGAGCTCAGATGGAGCTGATAGCCACTGGGTACCGGAGTATGAAGCTGCTGGTGAGAATGATGCCTGAGTTTCGGAAGGAAACTGAGATCTGAAGGCCCAATAGCTGATTAGGGCTTTCTGG
>LPNX010612541.1:375229-402893 GCA_001517045.1 Pseudotsuga menziesii
AAACGGAAGAGGACATTACAGTATCCAAGCAAGGTTCCTTTGGGATGGATTTTCCATGTTCCAATGTTTTATGGAGGAGTCATTTAGCAACACATCATATTGCATATTTTATGGAGTATGCTTTAGAAATTAATGTTGATCACGAAGATGTTATGATGAGATTGTTTTATGGTAGTTTGTTAGGATATGCAAGAGATTGGTTTGTATTATTTGGGCAAAGGAGAAATATCTTCATTTGCAGGTTTATTCAAGCCTTTTTGCAAGTATTGGAAAATTAAAGAACATATTGAAGATCCACACAACTCCCATGCCTTGTGTGATGATTAGTCCTTGGAGGACCTAGATTCTTTTTCATGCCAGGACCACTATTGCTTGCTATTTCAGATCTTGAAGACGACAAGTATGATGGAGTCAGTCTTTTCCAGCCCTACATGAGGAAGACATTGTTGGTGAGAGCACTCAAGCATCCACTTCATTCTCTCATCAAAACAAGGGTTTGGTGAGTTATTCTTCATTGTTGGTGAGAGTACTCAAGCATCCACTTCATTCTCCCATCAAAACAAGGGTTTGGTGAGTTATTGTCATTTCGAAAATTCTGAATATGATGATGGATTGATTCATGATTTGGAAAGGGCGTTTATTGAAAACAAACCTTTAAAAGATGATGAAATATTAGATGTATTTACCCTTCATATGATGAGAATGAGGGAAGCCAAGGGCATGTTTCTTTTGAGATTGATAGTCATGGTTCATGGGTGGATTGCTGGAATTTTTATGGACATCCTATTTATGGCATTGATGGGGATGTTTCTAGGGATGAAAATGTTGATTTTTTGATCCTTAGATAACTTAACAGTCTGGAGGAAAATGCTGATATTTTGCCTTTGGAATAGTCATATTTAATAAGACCATTTTCAGAAATTTTATGACTGATTTCCAGCCTTGTTTTCTCATGAATAGTTTAGAAATGTTTCCATTTTGATAGCATGTTATTGATTATAAAAGTACAGAAATTTTCCAACCATGAAAGTCTTCATATTTTTGTGTATCTTCATGTGAAATTTCAAAACATCTGGTATTTAATAATCATGCTGTGAAAATTGGTTGAATTTAAATCAACTTTATTTGGAAGAAATCTTAACAATTTTTTGTGCAAACAGTGAATCTGCCAAGGTGAAATGACCCTTTATGTAGTACCTTGACAAAGTTTATTTTACATGAAAACACAAATGACAATGACTAATAATTACCGACATTTAAACTTCATGAATACCGTCTTTTACTCACTGAAGTGACAATAATTCAAAGCAAATCATCAAAACTTGAAAGATATGCATTTGGATTGCAGAAATAGACAGAATGTCGCGTCTTGCAAGCAGCATGAATAGAAACATGAAAATAAATTAGTTGAAAACTCTACAAGGATCTGGCGAACATACTCGACAACATGTTGCTTGAACTTGAGTATTTCACAGAGCATCTGCCAGAAGAAGGGATTCAGAACGTTTGTTTTCTGCGCAAACAATCCGGCTAGGCCATTGCTGCTGGCCCATTCATATCCCTTGCCATTGTCCAGACTTACAGAGAATGACATATCGGATAACTCCAAATCCACTCGAAGTTCCTCGAAGAATCTCATCGTGTTCGAATACGTAACCTACATTGCCACATACTTTTCAATAATAATAATAATAAATTACGTAAACCAATGTATCCATTGGTCGGGAAATGTAGGATTTTTTTTAGTCTCTCGAATACAAAAATATAATGTTTTCAATATTTCATTGATCAACGGGAGATAAAAGAAATTTGTTTTCATTTTTTCATGAATCAGAAGAGGGAAGCTCAGAATATTCTGGAGTCCATCGCATAGGAAACTAGTACATCATTTTCATTATTTCATGGCTCAACGCGAGAAAGATATATTTTGATGAAGATCTGGATTCTATCCCTTTAAATTTAAGGAAATAAAATATTTTCGTTACTTCATAAATCACGGAAGAAAGATCATATGTGAACGGTGATCTGGAGTCTATCCTTTTGCATATATATTAAGCGGGTGAAGTGATAAAATTTGCGCTATTATTTCCAAAAAAGATGATACTAAATTTTCATTATTATAAGCTGGAAAATGCAGGCTGACATGATTGCAGACCATGAATCAACATTTTTTTCTCAAAAAGGATATATTTTCATTATTTCATCAATCAACCGGAGAATATAAAATTTTCATGAAGCTCTGGACTCAATCACTTAAATACATTCTACATTCTTTCCTAAAAAATAAGTTAATATTTTCATTATTTCATCAATGAACGGGAACAGGAGAAAACATAAAATTACATTATTTCTTTAATTGACGGGAGAAATCATAGACATTTTCATTATCGTTTCATAAATCAACTTGAGAATGAAAGCTCACACAGATGCAGACGATGAATACACATTTTTCCCAAAAACGAAGATAATATTTTTATTGTTTCATGAATCAACTGGTTTCCTTTCGGAAGAGGAAGATAAAATTTTCTTTATTTTAGAAAAGATAAGATTTCCATTATTTCTCATTTTCATTATTATTTCATCAATCAACTGGAGATTGGAACATTTTCATTATTATTATTTCCTAAAAAGAAGATAATTTTTTCATTATTTCATCAACGAACGGGAACGGGAACGGGAGAAAACTTAAAAGTACATTATTTCTTTAATTGACGGGAGAAATCATAGACATTTTCATAATCGTTTCATAAATCAACTTGAGAGTGAAAGCTCACACAGGTGCAGACCATGAATACACATTTTTCCTAAAAACGAAGATAATATTTTTATTGTTTCATGCATCAATGGCTTTCCTTGCTGAAGAGGAAGATAATATTTTATTTATTTTAGAAAAGATAAAATTTACACTATTCCTCTAGTCGATGGGAGAAAAGAGAACATTTTCATTATTATTTCATCAATCAACTGGAGATTGGAAACTTACACGATTGCAGACCATGAATCCTAAGTCCATGTCAATCCCGTCCACAGAAAACGTTCGTGCATGGCCTCCAAGGTAATTTTCTTTCTCGTACACAACGACATGGACTCCTGCTCGAGCTAAAGTGTAAGCAGCCACGAGTCCACTTACGCCCGCTCCAACCACTGCCACTCTCATTTTCCTTATCAAATCTTCTCCCTCTTAGCTGCTCTGTTTCTGAGATTGTAAAATCAAGATTCAATTTCCAGGATATTCTAAAATCGCAAATTTCAGTCTCCCTGTTTGTGTAACCATCAATTGCATGCAGTGTGGTTAATTAAGGTATCTGCATTGCTTGGATAGACTCCTCTCTCTGTTACGGAGATTATGCATTTTTCGATTCCTTGAGCTTTGCATTGGAGGCAGCAGCAAAAATCTTTCAATCATGAATTTCCATTACCGAATATTTGCTTCGGGACGTACATTGTCTGTAGTGCTCAGACTTTGTAGCCAGAACTATTGCTAGATTTTTGCGCTTTAAGGCTCACAACGCTGCGCAGGGACGGTCGTAAGTTGAAATATATGTTAAACGTGTGTGTAGATTAGAACTTAGACTCAGCAAAGCAGATAAATCACGCCCGTGAACTGAACTGAGCGTCTCTGCTCTGCAGCTGTGTGAAAAGACTCGAGTTATCCTTTCAAGATAATACGATTCGTGGAAGAATCAACACCACTAGGGAATTGTGTAGCGTATAGGCACGGTGCTGAAATATATGGTAAAAAGCTTAAAAGGAACTGTAGCGTCTCGTCACGGTTGTAAAGTTGAAATATATGTTAAAAGCGTGTGTAGATTACAACTTAGACTAAGCAAAGCAATAAATTACACCCTTAGACTGCTCCTTGGCCAGGAGCAGCTTTTTATGAAAAGACTGCATTACCTTTAAAGATAATATGGTTCGTGGAAAAATCAATGCAACAAAGGGAATGGTCGCCTCTCTTGCATGGATATACAAGTATTGATTTAGAAATGAATTGAGCTGGTATTTCAATAAATATTATTAAGATTGTATTTCTTTGACATTAGTATTGAAGTCTAATGAATAAATGTTGCAATCAAGTGGTTTACATTACTATTGAAGTCTAATGAATAAATGTTGCAATCAAGTGGTATATTAACATACCTATGTTACGTGTGAATAGGAAGAGTTAAAAAATGTTGAAATCAAGTGGTATATTAACATACCTATGCATAGGAAGAGTGTTTCTTAATCTTGGTTACTTCATTAAAGAATGAAGTTGGACGTTTTGTTGCTGTTATGTATGTCATGAATGAAGTTGGACGTTTTGTTGCTGTTATGTATGTCATGAATGAAGTTGGACGTTTTGTTGTTGTTATGTATGTCATGGTATTTTTGTTTTTATATTCCAATATTTTTATCTTTTTATCCTTTCAACAATTAAAATACACTTTGTTCCAATGGTATATTAACATACCTATGCATATACATGTGTGCATAGGAAGAGTGTTAATAAATGTTGCAATCAAGTGGTATATTAACATATCTATGCATAGGAAGAGTGTTTCCCAATCTTGGTTATGGATTAAAGAATGAAGTATGAATTTTGATTTTATTTTTATTTTTATTTTGGTATGTCATGGTATCGTTGTGTTTATATTCCAATTTTTTTTATCTTTTTATCTTTTCAATAATTAAGATACACTTTCTTCAAAGAGCTTTGGCAATTTGTTTTCTCAATTAATTTATATAAAAAAAATGAAATTGTGGATTAAGGTAGTTTGTAAGGCGTTTCAATCCAGTATTAGTTAGGACGTGGTGGGAGAACCATCGGTAACCTACAACAAGAATTAGGACATGGGATAGCCACCGATACACTCAACGACCTTCTTTATGTGGTTTATCACTACGGAATTGCTTACGTGTGGTTGATCGCTATCGCTTGTCTACAAAAAAGGAGGGGAATGGTCATGATACCCCCTCGGTTCAAATGAGCCGGGATTTTGACTATGAAACATTAGAGTTATGGTGAGGAAAGATACTTTATGGATAGATATATTGTAGCAAGTGTTGGGGGTTATCATTAATTATGAAGGAAAATTAGTACTGACTTATGTGTGGGGCCTAAGCAATATGATAATCAATAAAGTAGATATCCTAGCATTATATCATATCATTCTCATTTTGTTAGATATCAAGAACTGGATATCATTCTCATTTTGTTAGGTTTTGTTTTGCTAGAGTTTTTTTATGGTTTTGTTCTTTTCATTAAGAACTGGAGGAAGTTAGGTTTGTTATGTATGTTTATAAGCATTAGGTTGGTGTGATCTATAATTTGATTTTCAATTTTTTTTGGTGCCATGGACGATCATTAGCATGGAGGAGGTTGTGCCTATTATGAATATATGGAGCAAAGGAAGATAACTAGAGCACTGAGCAAGCAATCAGATGCCCTCTAAACCACCATCGGATGTTTAAATAATATAATTAATAATATAATTGGGCACTATATAGAAGCACATGTGAACATGATTGGTAATCTAGAAAGAGTTAGTCAATATTTTTAGGACTCATTGGAGTAAAAAGATATTTAAATGCAAGAAGCTCAAACTCGCAATGGAATGGATATGAGAAGTATAACTAGGCTTATTTTTCCATGTTTTACTTTTTATTATGGTTTGGTGGATAGATTGTTGTAAAGTTTTTTTTTTTAATAGTTCAAAGAAAAATTACTTGTTTTTTAACAATTTAAAAATGGATCTTCATAAAAAAATTTAATACAATTTAATGTTTGTAAAGTTGTAATTAGTTGGTTTGACCAAAATCTTTTTATATCAATATAACAAATTTGGAGTTAGTTTTTTTAGTTGTTTTCCACAGGATATGAGTCCATATATAACTTTAATAATGTGAATTAATTTTCTTCATAATATTAATTCAATTTAGCCTTAGGGTGACTTGGTGGTAGGGTGCATTATTAAGGCACTTTTTGTGATGTTGCGGGTTTAAACTTTGATAGACTCACTTGTGCCGCATGTGGGGCAGTGTTGGTATGCCTAGGAGTATAGTGGTTGCGTCTGAAATTGATGTGTCACACAAATACATGTGATTACCCTATTTATATATGTATAAAATTCAATTATATATATATATATATATATATATACATATATATATACATATATATATATATATACATATATATAGATATACATATATATATACATATATATAGATATACATATATATATACATATATATAGATATACATATATATATATATACATATATATAGATATATATATATATATACATATAGATAGATATATATATACATATATAGATATATATATACATATATATACATATATATATACATGTATATATACATGTATATATATATATATATATATATATATATATATGTATATATATATGTATATATATATATACATATATATATATACATATACATATATATATATAGATACATATACATATATATATATACATATATAGATATATATACATATATAGATATATATATACATATATATAGATATATATATATATACATATACATATAACATGATTTTATATATAATTTTGATAAAGTTAATCTATATATAAATATGGTAATATGAATTAGTTAAACGGTTAATATGAATCTATAGGTTAAATATTGTGACTTTTTTTATAAATATATATCAATTTATCTATAATTTTAATAATGTGAATTTTATTTTTTGGATTTTCTTTTGATAAATTATTTGGGGGTAGTAAACCTTAAAGGATGGTACAACAATATATTCTTAAATTTCAATGACACAAGGCGACCCATGTTTATAGGAAAAACCTCCATTAGAATCGAACTTTGTACAATGTGGTGAAAAACTTCTTACTCTTCACCAATGGATCCAACCCCTTTAAACTTTTAAATTTTGAAGTACATAGGGGTGGGCTTTAATTCACTTATTTGTGCACAGCTTAGAAGAGCATTTAGTATAATCTCTCTAGTTGCAACCACACATTCGACCGCTACCTCAAGGTGGCCCATGGCTCTAGAAAAACACTTACACGAATTGAACCTTACTCATTGGCTAAAAATTCTTTCTTCACCAATGAATCTAACATTGTGTTTAAAATTTAAAGGAAAGGTGATGGGTTTTTATCCATTTATACGTACATAGGCCATGAGATCATTTAATATAATGTCTTTATACAAATTTTTCTTGGATTTATATGACTTTAATCAATATGAATTAATTTTCTTTTCTTCAATTACATTAATTTTGAATTATTATTTTAAAGTATATTTTAAATATTATATTATATATAAATTTAATAATATGGATTAGGTTTCCTTAAAATGATTATATATATATAATGGATGTAATGATAATGAGAAGTTATTATTAATGTTTTATATATGAATTTAATCATTTTATTTATATATAAATTTTATAACATGTCAATTAGTTTTCGACAATATTATATGGATTTATTTATGTTTTTATAATGTGATTTAGTTTTTCTTTATGGTTTAATACTATATTATATATATGGTTTTAATAATGTGAAATAGTATTATTTTAATAATATTAATAAAATAAGGTTAATATTAAAAAATATTAATTTATATAATTTTAATAATAATTATGAATAACAAAAGTATTATTTCTATGGTGAAAAAATAATGTTAATAATTTATTAGTTTTTTAATAATTTGTTTTGTTTTGTTAATATTATATGTAAAAGAAAATGTGAGTTATTCTTCGTGAAAATAGAGTTGTGGAATTTTTCAAAGAGACTTTTTAAGGTTGTTATGAGATTTCATGAAGTATTGATAATAATTAAAGATGAAAGTTTGGCTATGGCACAACTGGTGGCATCATCTACCTATCGAACAACCATTTTTATAAATTCTTAGCGGGTCTTAGTTTAGCATCCAATAACAAAGCAAAGTTCATTGTTGTATTTACAATACTTAAACTTGCCATCTCCATAAGACGCAACACTCTACAAGTTTTTAGTGGCTCCCTCCTTGTGGTCGACTGGTTATCACACAACATGCCCCCTAAGAATATATATCTCAAACCAATATTTGTGGACATTGCCAGGTTACTTGTTCATTTTTAGAAGCTCACTTTCAAACACTTCTCTCGCGAATGGAATCACATTCATCTTCTATCCAAATAGGGATTGAAGCTTGCTACAGGTACTATTACTGATTGGGATTACTACTTGGGAGAGTAACAACGACACCATCAAGGAGATGGATCTTGGACCCATTATATTTTAAATCATGACCTTGCCCATTACACATGGGTTTTTTTTTAATTGTTGCAACATATATATATGCAACACTAATATTATCACTACAATGTTTTTTCTATCTTTTACATGTATATGAGTTAAGAAGTATCTTTTATGATATTTTACAAGATATGTAATGGATTACCATACTTGAATGATACTAGAATGACTTATATGTAAGGTTTCCATAGCCAATGAATGATATTGCCTTTGAGTTAATAATAATTTGGGTTGTGAATTTTTTTATTGGGCGGGGGGGAATCTAGACTTATTTGTAACTAACATGAATCTATTTATATCAAAAGACAACATGAACTTATACAAATTGCTAGATTGACAAAGGCTAATCACTAGAGTCTGAAATTAATGTCAATGAAGATAGGAAGCATGTCCTTTCTTTGATTGGTCCCAATAATTACTTTAGACCATACTACTTCCACATTGCTCATCCCCTCTTCCTTCATCTTCCCACACTGTTCTTTCTCCTCTAGTTTCTCACTTCTTTCTTTTGACCTCCAAATCTCATGGATTAGAATGTTGTACTTTTAATCTCTATGATTTAGTTTCCCCTCCAATTGATTCAATTTCTCAAACTTCATTATATTGGGCACCTCCTATCTCCACTATCATGATTATGAATGTCTTCATTTGTTAGTAAATTTCAACCAACTTCAAGAATTTGCTCTCACTACTTCTTGAAAAGCCATTGTTTGAAATTTGGTTTCCCTTTTCTTGAAAAGTTAGTGTTTGAAATCCATTCAGATATCTCATCATCAACATGTGCAATATATTTTCATCGCCGCATGTACTGGAGTTCATGCCCCTCTATTCTCTCAACTTGTAGTCAAATTTGTCCACTATCCTCTTTACCTTGTTAACCAATCATCTATGGTAGGTTGTTTTCGCTTCCCTTCTTGCCAACTCTACTCTACATTTCCTAGATATTCATTTGTGGTTGCTATGGCTTCTTTCACCTTGCTATGTTTTCCTTTTCCCTGCCATCCTTATCATCTCAAGAATTTGCTTAGATGGTTTATGAATAAGATCACCTATAAAGAACCTTGAATAAGTGCACAATATAAATTGCTTGAAAGTCAAAATCATAGCCCTAAGAGCCCACTTTGCATTCGAGGAATCCCAATTCAATGGTGCAAGGTTTCTCTCTATCATATCAAGCATATAAACACTTTGTCTCAAGACATTGATTTCTATTTTGTGCCCATCATGGATAACATCATAAATGCCAAGCTTAGTGTCATAGACCTTTGTAGATTCCATTGTATCCATTATAAACATCCCAAATCCACACTTGCTTTTGCCATGATTCTATAAGTATTGAATTGTGCTCAATGAAGAGGGTTTGGCTCAAACTTGATGGGTGGGGGACAAGCTATAATCGATTTTGTCTTCCACCACCTCCCTTGTCTCATCATTCTCTTCCCACCTACTAGATAATGCTTTCCTCAACCTCTTGATTATTCTTCCCCATCTTCCCATACAGGGATGATATTAGTTTTCTTCAATAATGTTAGTTATAGATCCATGTAATGTTAATAGTTTTCTCATAGCCGTATAATACCAATAATGTTTATGTCAATAAGATTTTTTAATTTATTGGAAAAGTTAGAATAGATGATGGTTAAATACATATCAGTCATCCATCATTCCTCACATATCAATCATTGATTTGGTCTGGGTTAAACCACCTTTCATGGCATTGACAAATGGGTTTTTACACTTTCCACATATCACTTTGCATGCCCATCCACCATTTCAAATGATAGTTATCCATATGTCCATTAACATGCCAACATGCTAGTTCAATATGTTTTATCTCCATTTCCATGGAATCCATTAACATGTTGATTCTATCTACTTGATTTCCATTTCCATGGTTGAATTCTCGTCCATTCCTCTCCTTCATATGGATTCTATATGCTCTTAGATATGAAGTTGGTCTACACTTAGAGATGAAGTTGTTATGAGCTTGAGCATGAGCACAATGAATGACATCCTACACACAAGTCCTGGAAACAGGAAATGCAAGTAGATGGTTCACAAAAATGTCAACGTAATATCGCACCTCTGTGTTGAATTGTTTGATCGAAACATATTTGAGAATTGTGGTTACATTGTAGAGTTCTTCATTCACTGCATCAATGAAGTTATGGTGATCAAGTAAGATATAGAGAGCAACTTGAAAGTTGAGAATAATGAAAATCCCCTTGCATCCTCCAAGTATATAATCATTGTAGTTGTCATTCATTAGATAATACATTCTTTAAATCATACTATAGATTTTCAAGTGCTAGCAATTCACAAGGCCATACACAATTTGTAAAAGGGTGGATACATTCTCTTGAGGGACCCTATGTAGACCATTGTCTTTCAAACTAATGAGATCTATGATATGGGCCCCATCTTTACACAATATTTTCAATTGAAGAGTACCGAGGCATAACAAGTGTGACCCTAAATTAATCTTGAATCGATTACATTCAACAAGTACTCATATCCTTTCACTAATAAAAAATTTCTTCTATTTTACAGTTTATATTGACAATAGAGATTGGTGCAGATTCATTTTTTGCCACAAGTGCTTGCTTCCATGAATCATCCTCTAATTCCTCGCCAGTCAAACAATACCCACAAGCCATAACCAATTTAGTCAACAAAGATTTCATTTCATATCTTTTGAGTTTAAGGCGTTAGTATAATCCACATAAATGACCTTCGGGAAGCTTGTGTTGGTTTTATATATCTTTTAAGTTCAACATAATTTATATTATGATTGCAATATCTCATATTATGTTTTTTTGTCCTTTCCTCCACTAAATGTCAAAACATTTTCTTTTCCTCAATCGTTGTGATCACTAATCTTGTTGGCATGGATCATGTGACTAAGCAATTAGTCTCTTTTTCTTTCTCAACTTGGATCAATCCCATGCCCCACTTTAAATTTTATCTTAGTAACTACATACTTTACAAAATTTTAAGTCTTAATTTTATTTACCCTTAAATAATGTATTTTTACAAGGTTTACTAAGTAAACAATATATAGCTTCCCGGATGCGGGTGATCATAGTAGGGATGACGTGAGGCATGAGGGGGACAGGGAAAGTGGCAACCCTTCCCCCACAACCTCTCATGCATAAAATGCCCTTCTCGCCTGTGATGGCGAGGGCCTCGCACAAGTATTATGCTCTATGTTCTGCCAAGGAAATGACGAACCACTCCACCATGCCATGGATCACAGGGGTTCGGTACTTGGAGACCCATCACAACTGCTCATCCATGCTTTGGTATACCCGGACCTGGTACTCGGGTGATGTCTACGCATGCGCAAAGCTGTATATTAGTATGATCACCGAGCAATGTTTTTCGGCCAGCTCTGTCTGCAAACGTCGGCCAACCAGGTATTCTTTGGTATTTCTCTACTCTTGCGAACGCCCTGCTCTGGTATTTCTCTTCTTCACGGATTAAGCTTCTGAGGTCGATTCAATTCAATCATTCCATAATGACCTCGCAAGGGAATGCAACTAGAAACATCGACTGGGAATCCCTCTTCTATGAGGAGACCCCGTTTCACATCCGCGATGCCATAACTACCATTGAAAATGAACTGTTTGGGGAATTCTGACTACAGCTAGGCCCTGATGTGGTTATATCTAACTACTGGAGGCTTAAATTCATACTCTCCAGAGCCATGCAAGAAAGAGAAAATTTTAGAGACATGGTTAAACTTGTAGTTAGCATGTTCAAGGAAGACGTTGAATGCAACCTTACCCACATGAAGGATGCTATTTTCCTTTCTGAATCACACTTTTAGCACCATCGAGGAGCCAAAAATCAGGAATGTGAATCCAAGGAGAAGGGCACCAACAAATCAAATGATGAAGAGGTTGAGTCTTCAAGAAAATATTACCTAATCTCTTACTATCCCTGCTTTGCTCCCTGTTTTTTTGTTTATGATCTACTTCATAATCATTTCTTCCCTTCATGTTTTCAAGCTAGAAAAGTTGCTAATGTATAATGGATGGGAAGTTGGAACCTTGTTCAAATTCTCAGTTTGGACACTACTTCATATCATCATTTTTTGGTCTCACATTTATAGTCCGACTCCATGTTTCGGATAGACTCGAATAATGAATAGTTTTTCACAAATTTAAGTAATAGAAAGGATCCTTCTTACTGACAAAAAAAAGTAAACAATATATAACATGTGAGTTTATATTGCGGAATTTAATACTCGAAAATATGGAAGCAATAGATTGCCTAGTATATAAGTGTCAAGGGGTATTTTAATATATTATTATTATATATCTAGGGTGTTGAATAAAGTATTAGTGGGTTTGAATAGGTACTTTATGTCTAAGTTTGTGTAAGTTTAATTGTGTGTGAAGTTAGATCAGTATTTGAATAAGTATGATCTGTGTGAAGGTGATGTAATACAATTGTGTTTGGAGTTAGCGTGGTGTTTGAATAGGTATGATTTTTTATTGAATGTGATATGAATTTAATTAGGATAATTGTGAATGAAGTTGACTTGTGTTTAGGGGGTTGTTCCCTATCTTGAAATATTTTCTGTCACTAAGATTTCATATTTGACCTTGCAAGGTATCTCATGGCTGTAAGAGTTGTACCATTCACCATAATGAGGGTAAAAATAAAAAGGGGTATTAAAAATGTCATGGAAAAAGCGGATACCTAGGACATCTAGTGAAAATATGGGTTTTCTCAATTGTAAGGGTGTATTGGAACGAGGGTTCAACAAAAATATTTTTGGAGAAAATCCTTAATATGTAGTGAAATTAGGAGTATTCTTTAATATCCTTTGAATGCATGTGCTATGTCATAATTTCATAGAGCAAACCCTCGAGTGTGTTCTATATCTTGTTTATTTATTTAAAGATGGCACATGTATAGTTATTTGCAAAATTAAGATGTGTTATCTCAATTTCACAAATAACAACAATTAACACAAGCATTGTTGTTTTTATCACATATTTTGTCACGTTAAATTTATAGCATTATTGTCATTAACACAAATATTGGATGTCTCTTTTCTTTGAGATAGGGTGAGGGTGGGAGAGAGATTAGAAAAATATTAAATAAACAAATAATTAAAGATGTACTCGTTTGTTGTAAACAACCTAGCAACTAAATAAAATTGACAACTATATTGAAATCAAAATTTTCCAATAATATATCTCATATAATTGTATATGATTTTATAAATAGAATATTTGTTTTTTACCAAAATGGTATATATTGTACGATAATATATTCTATAGATATAGTTTTTTTCCAAATATAATATGCTACAACAATTACTAGGAAATCATAAAGTTGGGTTATATTTCACTTGGATTAGACATTCTCAATTACCCATCTTGTAAAATCAAACTTCATTTTTGTTTAGATTAAAGTTTTATTTAGTGTAATTTAAATCCTATATATCTTTTTTAACCTCAATATCAAACGATCTTTGGATTTGGACTCCAACCAACTGAGCTACCGCTCGGGGCTATTTAAATCTTATCTATCCTTATTATATATGATTAATTAAATGTTCTCACAAATGTTTTATATATCATTTTAAAATTTCAAAAATACAAATGTCAATCTTATTTTAATAACTAAATGTTTTACAAAATGTATTTTGAAAAATCTTATCTTATTAACTAAATATTCTAGAAAATCATATTTCAACAAGCTTCTTTTTTATTTAAATTGGAATTTTTTTAGGGGTGGCATGAGTGGGGATGGGGAGCTTTTTTGGCTTCGAATGAAGGAAGTGGTGAAATTGGATTCGCTTGGGGATTAGGCACACCAACGAATAATCAAGCAAACATAGCGAGTAATTTACGGACTGGTGTTTTACATTTGGAAATAGATGAAAGTTTTAACCCTATACCCTAGTGCTTTTAACAAATTGATGGTGCTCCTTCCCTCTTCTTGATGCATTATCATCCACATTTGCGAAAAAATGGTTGTGACCCCCTTGGCATGTCAATTGCTAAATTACTTGTCATCACACTTAGCACTTCATTTGTCATTCCATCCTGCATGAACCTTCCAAATATGCTCTTAATAGTGGACGTTGCCCTTTTCTTCCTCGATGGCTTTCCTTTGATGGAGCATGTGGATGCACAACATCGTAACACCACCTCCTCTCATTGTATCCTCGTCCATTATCTACCACCTTCCCGCATTAACGTTGAAGTCATTTCATATCTTTCTCTAGCGTGTGATTTAAATCTCCTATTTGGTTTGCTCATTATGTTTTGCATTTGCCCTGCTCTCTTCAACCTTTTCTCTTGGATATCTTTCCTTTGCATTCACTTCTACTCTAGTGTTGGCCTTGCTCCCCAAGGCCTTCATTGTGTCGATTACTCATTCTCTTTATTGTTTTATGGGGCATAGGGGTCAGTCCTGGCCTTGCCATGAATCCTGCAATCGACCCTCTTAATATGGTTGTGTAATGGTGCAAGCGGTCAACAACCTAATTTCAAGTCTTGAAGCATGGAAAGGGAATTTGGTTCGAAGGGTTGAGGATATGGGGCATAATTAAATTGCGAACAAGGAATAGATGGGACATCAAAAAGATCAGGTGGCCATGTTGGAGTGTAAAATTTTCTGTCTATAGGGAAAGATGAAGGAACGAGAAGAAGAAATAAAAAAGTTGCAAATGAAAATTCAGAAAATAGAAGAGGAGTGTGCACCCCAACTTGCAATCTATAGACACCATTATGTGTAGAAGCCATCAATAGGCTCATTGTCATTGGTCACAGTGAAGGAGGAGCGCACAATGGAGAAGCGATGCCGCCATCTGGAGCAACAAATCATCCTAGATCACACAACAACAACAACAACAACAACAACAAGCATAAAAAAAAAGGTTCCAAAGCATGGTTTCTTTATAATTCTCTTGAAATTTCAGATACGTATTGCAAAGTTATTTATTTAGCAGGTAATTTTATAAGACTTTATACTAGTTGTCATCCTTGCAGAACATTTAAAACTTTGATAAGCAGATGTTTAAGGAAGAAGATTACATGTATTTTTTACTTTCAGGCCCAATTCATGGTATGTTCTTTTGCTTTGTTGTTTATCTTAACCATTGGCCCCTTTTAATACAAATAAAAACCGTTCTTATAAAAAAAATTAATATATTTTTTATAAATTAAATTTATCTAATTATGCCTGGTTAATAAATGTTTTCACAAATTTTTCTTACATCATTTTAGAATATCAAATCTTATCTTAGTAACTAAATACTTTATAAAATCTATTTTGAAAAAATTACTCTAATAACTCAATATTCTACAAATGTATTTTTCAAATCTTAAATTAATAACTACATACTTCAAAAAGTCTATTTAAATTTATTTTTCAAATTTTATCTTCATAATTACATACTTTACAAAATCTATTTTGAAAAATATTATTAGTAATTAAATACTTTACTAGATTTATTTTTCAAACTGGTCTTAGCTGGTATGATGTGCCTATAAATATTAAATCTTACACTACTTTTCTATTTTAAATTTTATAATATTTTATTTTTGGTTAATAACTTACTTTTTTACAGTAATTTAAATAAAAATTATAATATAAATATTAATTCCATTTTTTTAACATAAACTGAAGAAAAATTATATATATATAAAAAGGCTAAGCACAAAATTCACGAGCAACTATAGAAAGACAAACAGAGATTTCGAGGCTATGAACATAAAAGTAAATGATTATAGACTTCTTGTTGAAACAGGTTAGCCCCATGTAAGGGTATTGTCTTACAAATTGGTTTTTCAACAATAAACAAAAAAACATATATAACCAGGAGGGTAGAACCTAAAACTTCTGAGCTTCTTGCCCATGGGTTGGTTGGCCAACCAAGGGATCTTCCATCTGCAAATCTCCAACAACAGGGGAGTCCTGGCAGTGACTGCACTGAGTGATGCTAACAAGCTTTTGAACATCTTCCTTGATCGTGTTGACTTTCCCCATTAGTTCATGCAGGTCCCTTGTGTTGTCTTCAATTTTGGAGGCGTGGCAGTCTAGCTAGTTGGAGATGTATTTGGTTTCAACTGTGATAGTCCTGTTACCATTGACACTGGTGTCTACCATTCGATAAATCCAACACATTCCACTCTGCAAGTCTACAAGCGAAGACTTGATTTCTGCAATGTCTTTGGGGGTTGCCATTTTATCCTGATCCTTTGATACCAAGTGAGGCAACGAAGGAGACTCAAAACTACTAAATGAATTTATACCTGAGTTGGGCGAATCCTAAGTGAAGGCAAGTTGATCCTGGATTAACCATGTTGGCCGCTGGAATCTCTTCAATGGGTTGATGAACCTATTCACAATTGTTCTACGAGTTGTGCAAACCTTCAAAAAGGGCAGAGATATCTTCTTCCAGAGGAACGACGAGAAGAGGGAACATATTCAGATCAAATGCAATCTTGGAGGAATAAGACCTGGAGCTCATGATGGTCGGCAATCCTCTGGAGTGTGCGGGGAGATCATTGGGGATGTCAATGTACAAGAAGAGACGTCCCATAAAGGCCATCACATGGCCAAAACCGCCATCTTTCATATCATGTCGCGTCAAAGGATGCGTGTTCGAAATGCAAGGAGGGAAGGAAACGACGGGGGTGGAGGAGAGTGGGTAAGAAGACCCCCTAGAATAATAAGGGCTAAGGAACATGTTTGTGATAGTGTTGATCTCTTATTGAGACCATTCTAACTTGTTCTTTTCTCCTTGGTTTGTCATATTATCCGTGATGCCATTGTTCTTCCTTAGGATGTGATAGTAAGTGACATGAAGAGTGGTACTAATTCTGCTGATGTGCTCGAACAACCTTTTGCAGTTGGCTGCTCCTGAGTTGTATCATTTTCTCATTTTCTAAATGATCTGTTTGGAGTCTCCAAAGACGGTAATTTTTTGATATTTTCATTTTTGACAAGTTCCATACCAAAGTAAAGGGCGAGCCATTCAGCTTCGTTGATGGTTTTTCATCTAATCCCCCAAACATAAGTTGTTACAGTATTTCTACCGAGATCTAGAATAATCTCATCTGCCTCCCCAACAAATATTAATTCCATTATATATATATATATATATATATTAAAACAATTTACAAAAATTATTTTTCTAAATAATTTAATAAAATTCTTTATGACGATTTTAGTAATAGTTTTCTTAATAAGTTTAGATAATAATCTTTTCTTTTAGGTCTTTTTAGTGTGTTTTTTTTGTAATTTTTGGATGTCTTTTGTCATTTAAAAATTTATTTTTAAAAAAAGTGATAAACTAAAGAAGAGATGAAATATATCTTTCGGGAGCAGTTAATTACACCTTAACCAATTGGAGGCCCTTAATAGACACCCGTCTAACCAAGCTCATATAGACTCTTTTAATTAAACATCTTAATAAAAGAGATGATAATATATGCTTTTTAATAATATTGATTCATATATGATTTTAAATACAGGTGATTTTAATAGTATTATAAAAAATAATATAAATTTATATATGAGTTTAACAATGTGAATTGATTTTTTTTATTAGTATTACATGAGTATATATATGTTTTTTTAATATTATTCTCTACATATATTTAATAATGTGAATTGATTTATTTAATAATATTAATTTGGGGGTTTGAAATTTAAAGTTCATAATGTGAATTGATTTATTTAATAATATTAATTTTGGGTTTTGAAATTTAAGAAAGGTAAGGAATGGCTGTGTTTTTTACACAATTATGTAGTAAACCATTTTGTTTATGTTACAAAATCTTTAAGACAAATATTTATAAATTATTATAATTTTATAATTTTATGAGTTAAAAAATTAAGAATATTATAATAAATATTTTGAAATTAAATTAAGAATATTAATATTAAATTAAATATTTTGAAATTATTATATAATATGATTTAAAAGAAATTGCTTTTCAATTTCAATACTTTTAGTCTAGCTTTTTTCTTTAAATTATAAACAATAAATTGTTATTTTAATGATATTGATTTTCTTCTTTATATTAATTTAAATATAAAAATGCTTTTAATTTTTAAAATAAAATTCATCACTTTTTAATATTATTATAATTTTTTCTTATAAATAATTTATTCTTAATTTAAAAATATAATATAATAATATATATTAATGTATTTCTGTCAATCTAATCAGATTAAGCATGGATATCGGGTAATTATAAAATAAATAATTAATGTATCTTTGTCTATCTAATCAGATTACATCATGGATATCGGGTAATTATTAAAAAAAATTACCTATAATGAAAACATTAAAAATAAACTAATTACCTGTAATGAAAATGTTTTAAATATTTTAGAATAATTGTTCGGTCATGCGATTGTATTTTCGGATAGCAAATTGGAATTTGAATCATTGAAGAAAAGAAGCGGGTTTTCTATAAATTTATGTGATAGGAGTTTAACATAAATATTCAATCCATTTTTTTTTTTATAATCATAGAAATTTGATACAATTATTTAATATCTATTTTTTAAAAAGTAATAACTATATAATATCTATTTTTTTAAAGTAATAAGTATTTTTTCCCGATAAAAAATCATAATATTTTTTCTTTATTTATATAAATAAATAAAATGTTACATTCTTCATATGAATTAATAACCGTTTAGCATGGTTCATTTCCAAAAACTTTTAAAAATTTTCAGTAAATCATAAAACAAACTTTATATCAAACCAAAAATATATATTCTTCAAAACATCACATCTACACTAAATTTAAAGACAAGCCTTTACCCATATGTCTGTAAAACTGTCTATCATAAACCTTTAAACCAAGGCATCTCCAAAAATCACAAATTTTTTGTGGCAAAATATATCAAAAAGAGCCAAAAACTCCAAAACTATATCATTAGTAAATAGTCATCTATCTGATATAACTAGACCAAAACTAGAAAGGCATATTAGACTCAGTAATATCAGAAACATTATGCTCAATAATATGCCAAAAACCTTCCTGCACTATTGTACCAGCTTTTGTTAATTCATTAGCCAAAGCATTTATTTCCCTGTAGATGTGCTTAAATTCCACTAATTCCAGTAACTCAAAAAATCTGATAGCTTCATTTAGCAAAAGAGAGAGCTATATATTGTGTATTTTGTACAGACCAGTTACCCAGTTAAAGATAATCAGTGAGTCACCAAAAACCTGTAACTTTGTTAACTTTGTTATATATATCTAGTATCTAGTGCTAACCTGAGTAACAATTTTAAACGAAAAAGTTCAACAAAATTATTAATACCAATCCCGAATCCAACTTTAAAAATGACCTGTATCTATATAAATCTGATAAACCTGTACCTATATAGACAATGAAAATAAATATGAAGTAAATCACTAAAACTAATTAAGTACAACTAAACTAAAGTTAGAGTAAATCACGAAAACCAATTGAGTAACAGTAAACTTACCAAAAAAACAAAATCTATTACACACTTGCCAACCTCTGTAATTGGGTAGTAACTTGCCAGAATGGACGGTGACAGCCATCTTGGACTACTTCCATTATGTTAGACGTTTGTGGGGGGCAGTCTAGATATGTACATCTTTCTTCCATGTGGCCTGGCAGATTCTTCGTTCTTAATCTGAGCAAACCTGAATTCTGGGATTGCTGCAAAGAAGATGACAGCCTAGCCTGATGGGCAGTCTGCAGACGATATAGATAGACGACAATATAAATCCAACTGTTACCAACCTGGTCATTGACTGACAGTCGATACAGCTAGCTAGCTAGAATACCGTTAAAAAAGAGACACTGTTTCATTGTTGTTTCTCTTTCAAGCTTTTGTTGTTTTGATGGGCAATTAATATCGGTTAATTAATGCTGCTGCAGCAGGCATGGTATCCGTTGGATCCAAATGATATGCCGCATGGTACCAGTTGGATCCAAAGGATATGCTGCAGCTTGAGATCCAATTAGCACAATGACTAATGTGGCTGCAGCAGACATGGTACCAGTGGGATCCAAAGGGCATGGTGCAGCTTGAGATTCAACTGGCACAATGCCAGTTGCTCGAGCATTAATTGATCTGAAGCATGCTAAATAATTTTGGCCATGGCCTTTTCTTTTATTTATTGTAAATGTACTTAATTATTAATTATTCAGCTATTCACAAAGTAAGTTAAATTTTAGAATATTTGGATTGAATATTTAACTGCATTGATGGCCTTTTCCTTTATCTTCTTGCCATTGTATTTAATTATTAATAATTATTCAGTTATTTACAAAGTAACTTAAATTTTAGACTATTTGTATTTAGCTTTTCACAACCCTATTCTAGAAGATCAAAAGTATCTTTATGTTTTAACGGGTTCAAAGGAAAAAACTAATATAACCAAGATAAGAACGAACTTTCATGAGCTTCATAGTGAAACAGGTCATTGGACAGTTCCTAAAACACCTTGGGTGGAAAGGATCTGCCATCTCTCTGAGAATAGGGACATTGAAGATGAAAATCACTTCCTCTTAGAGTGCCCTGGGTACACCCACATTAGATCCCAGTTTCATAATCTTTGTTGTAACACTGACCTTCCTAGCCTTTTAACTTGTTTAAATTATAGTGAGCTCTGGACTCTTCTCACCAAGCTCTTTGATACAATTTTAAAACAAACTAATTAAATGGTTGCTTTAGGTCCAATAGACTAAAGTTTAGTGACTTTAACCATGATCATCATAACAAAGTTTGGACTATTTGTATTAAATATTAACTGCTCTAATGGCTTTTTTAACTGCTATGATGGTCTAACTTTTTTCTTCTTGTCAATGTATTTAATTATTCAGCTATTCACAAAGTAAGTTAAATTTTAGATTATTTGTATTGAATATTTAACTGTTTTTTGTTTAAAATCTGAGAATAATTGTTAATTGATAGTTTCATGTGGTTGAAATTGCATAAGCAAAATGTTTAAAAAAATAATAATAACATAAAATAAATCTATTTTTACAATCAAAATAGCAATTTTAATAAATAATCAAATTAAAAAAATACAAATCATGTATTTTTAAATTCTAATAATTAAATTATAGATAAATTTATGAATAGTAAAACATGTTCCAAATACCCAGCTATCCACATCGTAACATAACCAATCATGCTCTATAAAAACTTGTAGCACTTTTTTTTTCCAAAGTAGGTTAAACTTCGCTGAAAATGTCATCCAAGTAGGGCCACCTTGCCGAAAAGCTTATTCAAGGAATGGACTCCCTGCCAACAAAGTAAGACTCATGTTTGTTTCTCAGCAAAACAGATTAATATACTGAGCAATATAAAAAACTAAATATAATTGGGAACTCATATATTGATATATAAGTATACATGTTAATAAAGGAATAATAAATTATAAGAAACTATTGTAGTGCTTTGACTTTGTGATAATTTCGATTATGAAAATTTATGTAAAACAAATTTTTTTACGATTCGATATGATTAGCATACTTTGTACATAAAGATTTACAAACGATTATTTTATTTATTTATTTAAAAAAAATATTATTTAATAAAAATATATTGGATTTTGTTTTTTAAATTAATTTTTTTTTTTTGAAGTTAAACATCATGAAGGTAATCTTCCTTACTTTGGATGAAAATTGGTTAAGAAAGCTTTTGGAAGAGGGAATGAAGGAAGCCACGAGCAATGTAAGAAAGAGACTTAAATAATTTAAAGAAAAAACATTTTATATTGTAACAAGAACCACAAAGAGGGATCCGATTGAAGGAAGTCATGAGCTATGTAAGAAATTTGGTCATGCCAGATGGCTGGTGCATGATGTTTCCCTGAACTTCGATACAATTCCTCTTTATTGTTTTTTAGTTGGGCTTTATTGTGATTTGGCAGGTTCTTGACTTATGTCCTTTCGGGCAATAAAGTTGTTGGTCCGAACCCCACCCAAGGGTCGACGAGTTATTACTCGATCTCGGGTGGTGGACACAACACCAAAGACTACCTGTCGATCTTCATTTGTGCCTGTAAACGATGCAGTGGGAGTGATGGTATTTTCTCCGGTGGATAGTATTGTTCCGGTTCCGAATCTCGTAATGGTAAAGGAGGATCCATGTTTATGCAGAGATTTGGGTTTGAAGTGTTATGAGGATGATAGTCCTGGGAAGCTTTCTTTATCGTTATGTGCAAGAATGTCGATTAAGAAGATGGATCGTACTTCATTAACAGGTCAAAGGGTTTCTGCATGTTCTGTGGTGGAGGAATCAATTGTTCCATGCGGGTCCTCTGTGCAGTTTATGAGCGATGATGTGGGGGTTATGGTTTTTTCTCCAGAGGATCCTTCTGTTCCTATGCTGAATCCTCGGGTGGTGAAGGTGCTTTTAGGTGATAAGGAGGAAGATACTTCGAGTAGAAATATGGGTTTGAAGGTTTCTACTAGGTATTGTTCAGGAATGTCTTCTTTACAGACGGCCACTAAGGTTATGCCTCAATAGGTAATTAATCCTATTTTTTCCCCTGCAGTTTTTGAGCCAGATGCTTGTTTTGTTGGTTGTGAGGGTTTAGGGGGAGAAATTCTTGCAGTTCCTCTTGATGAGAGTTCGCCTCTGGCGTTGAAATGCCCACTGGGTTTGGATTCAGGTCTAGGGTTTGTTGTTGATAATTCTGATTTGGCGGATTTGGGTCTCGATCTTAGTCTTGAAAAGGGTTTTTTATCTGAGGAAATGGATGAAGGTTTGGAATCCATGAAGGGTTACGACAAGGCCTCCTTTGGTGGTTTTAACGGGGTTCGTAGTTTTCCTGATAGAATGGATTCCCATGTGCACAGTCCTTCGGATGGTTCGGATTTTTCTCGTTTACCGCCTGTTCATAAGCGAAAAAATAAACCGGTTCATAAAGTGGAACTCCCGCTTCTGGTGGTTGGAGAGGATATTGCTTTAAATGACATAGTGCTTACTAACGCACTCACTCTGGTAGGAAGATTTGGAGGTCGCAAGGTCTCTCCAGATGGTTTGAAGAAGTGAGTTCTTGGAACCTGGAAGAACATTCCCTGTCCTGACATATTTGTTTTACCGAAGGGATGGCTGGCTTTCAAATTCAATTCTGAGGCTGATGTTGCTCGTATTCTGGTGGGAAATTGGAAATGGAACTTTTTTGGGTTGATGCTCAAAAGATAGACTCCTCTGTTTGATCCGCCAAACGAGAGGTACGACATAATGCCTATTTGGGTAAAATTACCAAATTTACCTTTTGAGCTTTGGTCTATGGAATTTTTCAAACTTATTGGGAATACCTTAGGGTCTTTCTTGGAAGCTGATCTATCCTTTTTAGATTCTGGAGTTTGTTGTCTGGGGAGGGTTTTGGTTTTATTGGACATGCGTAAGGGTTTAACAACCAATATTAATATTAGGTTTGGGGATGCTGTGTTTAATCAATCTCTGGATTACGTAGGTATACCTTTTAAATGTAACTGATGTCACAGTTATGGCCATTTGGTTTCTAATTGTCATTTATCCTTGAAAAATAATTATCATGATGAACTTAAACCAAAATTTGTTTGGAGAGTAAAAAAACCTGTGTTGTCTGTTGATTTTGATGAGGTGGGGAATGCCTCTGTGCAACCTAGGGCTGAGGGTGTCGATTTTTCTTGTGAGGAAAATGATACATCTGGCATTTCGACCCTTAAACCTCTTAGTTTTCCCTATATGGGTGCGAGGGCTACTAAAAGTTTTTTTGATGAGGGTTTTTTTTCTGTTCCTCCTTTAAGGGATTTGGGTTTCATCTCCCCAGTTAAGACTTTCTGCAAAACTGGATATTTTCTCAGATCTTGTACTAAACTCAATGAGAACGGCCCTGTTTCATCTGGCTTTGATGTGGGTAAAGGTGTAACGGGTTTGAGTTCAGCTGATCCACTTTTGAAGCATAATGAACAGTATCATGCAAATGGGGCGCTTAGACCAGTGTTGACCCCTGCTTTGGTTACCTAATGATTTTCATTACCCTTAATTGTCATGGTTTGGCTAGTAAACCAAAAAAACTAGCGGTCTGCAGACTTGTTGAAGATCAACATGTCGATGTTCTTTTTTACAAGAGTCGATGGGAAATGGGCATTTGTTAGTGGTTGAATTGGAAACTATGCTGAAGGGGTGGAATTTTTTATCCTTGGATGCTCGTGGAAAATCTGGAGGTCTTCTGTTAGGCTGGAGATCCAGATTCTTTCATCTTCTGAATGCTTGGGGTGTGGGTTCGGGCCTTGGTGCATATGTGTTCTTTATTGAACTTAATATGGAAGTATGTTTTGTCAATATTTATGGTCCTTACATTGATCGAGAAGGTTTTCTGGAATTTTCTTTTAAATTTAGATTGTCTTAGATGTGATAAATTAATCCTAGGAGGGGATTTGAATTTTTCCTTGGGACTATCTGAGATCTGGGGCTTTAGGGCTAGAATGGATCCCCTTTCTGATTTCTTTACAAAATCCTTGGAGAATTATGGTTTGGTGGACATCATACCTTCAGTTATGCTTCCTACTTGGACTAATAGAAGAGTTGGGACTAAAAATATTAGTAAAAGACTGGATAGGTTTCTTTTATCAGCAGATATGCTTGATTTTGATTATTTTTACAGTCAGTGGGTGGGAAGTAGGGGTGAATCCGATCATCAACCTGTTTTTCTAAAGATTTTGAATAGAGGGATACAGTTGAAAAGTCCTTTCAAGTTCAATCCTAATTGGCTTGAAAATGATGAGTTGGTTAAATAATTGAATGAAACTTGGGTACCTTATTCTGATAACCTACATGCTTCTCCTGCTACTCATTTTGCTTCAAATCTTAAGAGAATTAAGGATGTTTCAATTGCTTGGTCTATGAAGAAAAAGGAGATGGAGTTCAAATAATTAGTGGAAATTGAAATTATGCTTTCTGTTTTTTCTCATAAGTGTGGATTTGGCTTCTCGACTGATGAGGATAAGGTAGTTTTGATTGATTTGGAATCTCGAAAGAGAAAAATCCTGTTGGATCGAGAACATGAACCTAGACAAAAGAGTAGGGCAATTTGGTTGCTTTGTGGGGATGATAACACACCTTTTTTCCATTAATTTGCAAATCAAAGAAAGAATACAAATTCTATATGGAAGATTAAAGATGATAAGGGAAATATGGTGGAGGGTTTTGAAGACATTGTTGGGGTTGCTGTTAGTCATTTTGAGACACTTTTCCAGGCTAATTCCAATCTTCACCTTACTGAACTTCTGGAAATTTCTGGAAATTTTCCTTCTACTGTTTCAGCTGAGGAGAATGTTGATCTTATAAAACCTGTTACTTTGGAAGAGATCAATTCTATTTTGGCTCTATGCAAAAATAATAAGAGCCCTGGCCCAGATGGGATCCTTGTAGAGGTTTATAGGACACTTATTGATGTGATGGGTTTGGATCTGTTAAGGGTTATTGAGGAATCTATGAAGAGTGGTAAAATTCCTGCAATTTTTAACTCAACCTTTATTGCTTTGATTCCAAAATCTGATTGTCCTAGCACTTTTGATGGTTACATGCCTATTTCATTATGTAATTTCAGTTATAAGATTATAGGTAAGATTTTATCTACCAGGATTAAGAAGGTTTTGGGTAGATATATATCTTTCGAGCAGTTTGGTTTTTTTCCTGGCAGACAAATTCATGATGCAGTGGGTGCCATTCAGGAAGGCATTCACTCCATTCATACAAAGGGTATAAAGTCTATGGTTCTGAAAATTGACTTGTCTAAATCGTATGATAGAGTTAATTGGATTTATCTGCGGGTTATATTAACCAAAATGGGGTTTGATGTACCCTTCATTACTTGGGTTATGAGCAGTTTAACCTCTGTCTCTTTCTCTGTTATGATTAATGGTGTGGCTTCTAGTTTTTTTCTGGTCTAGAAGAGGACTCAGACAGGGGTCTCCTTTGGCACCTTTGTTATTTCTTGTGGTTGCTGAAGGTTTGAGTTGGGCTCTTTTATCTGCTAAAAATAATGGTTTATTCAGGGGTATCTCTTTTGGAAATAACATTTCTTTGACTCATGTACTTTTCATTGATGATATTGTTATGATTACTGATGGATCAGCTCAGTCTTTATCAATGTTGTATGAAATTTTGATGGAATTTACTAAAGCCACAGGGATGATGATTAATGATGACAAATCATCTTTTTTATTACTCTAGGCTTGATGAAGGAAAGTTGATTTCCTTGCAAAATGTCTTTTCATATACTGTTCTAAAAATTGACAGTGGCATGAAATACCTTGGTTTTTATTTAAAACCCTGCAGATATTTGTTGAAAGACTGGGATTGGCTTATTGCAAAAGCTGAAAAACGTATCAAGAATTGGAGTTATAGATGGCTGTCTAGGGGTGGTAAGCTTATTTTGATAAAGTCGGTTCTTGAAGCTTTGCCTATTTACTGGATGCATTTCTGGATTCTTGTGGGGATTATTGAGAAAATAAAAAAAAATTGTTTTAAATTTGTATGGTCTTGTGGTGATGGGAATTCTTCTGGGTTGCCATGGACTTCTTGGAAGGTTTTGGAAAATCCAAAATCCTTGGGTGGATGGGGTTTGAAAGTACCTGTTCTGTTTGCCAAAGCACTTGCAGCTAAAAGTGTTTGGAACATAATTCATGGCTCGGGGCTGTGGGTACAGATTGTCACTCAGAAATATATTTGGCCTCTCACTTTGCTGGATTGGATCAGAGAAAAGGATAAAAAGAAATCAGGTATATCCATATGTTGGAAATCTGTGCTTTGGTCCTTTCATCTCATAGGTGATTTTCTGGTTTGGAAGATTGGGAATGGAGCTTATGTACGTATTGGTATGGATCCTTGGGCAGGTTGTAATGGTACCATTGCTTACCTTCACATTTGATTGATATTCTGCACTCTGCAGGTTATTACTTTTTGAAAGATGTTGGGACTTTGACTGTGTCTTTCTTAATGGAACAAGGTTGGTTAAGCTCTAATGATCTAGGCCTAGTTGAGATTCTGGATATTAATGCTTGGAATGGATACTTAGCCATTCTTAAATCCAGTCATATTAGACTTAGAAATGAGGAGGATGTACTTGTTTGGAATCAGGCTAAAACTGGGAAAGCCCTTACTTGGGATCTTCTTAATAGCAAGGGTTGGGAAGGTCCGGCGCATTTACTTATGTAAAAATGATGTTGAAACAAATCAACATTTAGGGGTTGATTGCCCTTATACAAGATCTGTTTGGAAGGAGATTGAAGAGAAGGTAAGGGTCAGTGCAAGAAGATGATGGACCTTTTTGGCGCGTTAGATGCAATAGAAACCTGAAAAATCAGGCATCCCTCAACTTACTTGGATTTTTTGAGA